>JAVSCE010005188.1:0-18946 GCA_032199065.1 Smutsia gigantea
AGCTTTGTAATAGAGCTTGAAGTCAGGGAGCATAATCCCCCCAGCTTTATTCTTCTTTCTCAGTATTGCTTTGGCTACTTGGGGTATTTTATGGTTCCATATGAATTTTAAAACTATTTGCTTTAGTTCATTGAAGAATGCCATTGGTATTTTGATAGGGATTGCATTGAATCTGTAGATTGCTTCAGTCAGGATGGCCATTTTAACAATAGTAATTCTTCCTATCCATGGTCATGGGATGCATTTCCATTTATCGGTATCTTCTTTAATTTCTCTCATGAGTGTCTTGCAGTTTTGAGGGTATAGGTCTTTTACTTCCTTGGTGAGGTTTATCCCTAGATATTTTATTATTTTTGATGCAGTTGTAAATGGAGTTGTTTTCTTGATTTCTCTTTCTGCTCATTCATCATTACTATTTAGGAATGCAACAAATTTCTGTGTATTAATTGTGTATCCTGCAACTTGGCTAAATTCATTTATTAGTTATAATAGTTTTGAGGTGGATTCTTTAGGGTTTTCTATGTGCAATATCATGTCATCTGCAAACAGTGACAGTTTAAATTCTCCTTTACCAATATGGATGCCTTTTATTTCTTTATGTTGTTTGATTGCCATGGCTGCAACCTCCAGAACTATGTTGAATAAAAGTTGGGAGAGTGGGCATCCTTGTCTTGTTCCAGATCTTAGGGGAAAAGCTTTCAGCTTTTCACTGTTAAGTATGATGTTGGCTGTGGGTTTGTCATATATATTCTTTATTATGTTGAGGTAATTACCCTCTATTCCCATTTTGTTGAGAGTTTTTATCATTAATGGATGTTGAATTTTGTTGAATGCTCTTCAGCATCTATGGAGATGATCACGTGGTTTTGTCCTTCCTTTTGTTGATGTAGTGGATGATGTTGATACACTTTCGAATATTGTACCATCCTCGCATCCCTGGAATAAATTGTACTTGATCATGATGGATGATCTTTTTAATATATTTTTTAATTCAATTTGCTAATATATTGTTGAGAATTTTTTCATCTTTGTTCATCAGGGATATTAATCTGTAATTTTCTTTTTGTGGTGTCTGTCTGGTTTCGGTATAAGACTGATGCTGGCCTCATTGGATGAGTTCAGAAGTATTCCCTACTCTTCTACTTTTTGGAAAACTTTAAGGAGAATGGGTATTAGTTCTTCACTAAATGTTTGACAAAATTGAGCAGTGAAACCATCTGGTACAGGGATTTTGTTCTTAGGTAGTTTTTTGATTACCAATTCAATTTCACTGCTGGTATTTGGTCTGTTCAGATGTTCTGTTTATTCCTGAGTCAGCCCTGGAAGGTTGTATTTTTCTAGATTATAGTCTAACTCCATATGCAAAAGTAAACTCGAAATGGATCAAAGACTTGAATGTGTCATGAAACCATAAAACTCTTAGAAGACAACATAGGCAAAAAATCTATTGAATATAATCATGAGAAACTTTTTCCTGAATGCATCTCTTCGGGCAAGGGAACCAAAAACAAAAAAGAGCACATGGGACTACATCAAGTTAAAAAGCTTCTGTATAGCAAAGGGCACCATCAGTAGAATGAAAGGGCCTTGTACAGTACGAAAGAATATATTTGTAAATGACATATCTGACAAGGGGTTAACATCCAAAATATATAAAGAACTCACACACCTCAACACCAAAAAAGCAAATAACCTGATTAAAAAATGGGTGGAGAATATGAAGAGACAACTCTCCAAAGAAGAAATTTACATGGCCAACAAGCACATGAAAAGATGCTCCACATCGTTAATTATCAGGGAAATGCAAATTAAAACCATGATGAGATATCACCTCACACCAGTTAGGATGGCCAACATCGAAAAGACTAGGAACAGCAAGTGCTGGAGAGGATGCAAAGAAATGTGAACCCTCCTACACTGCTGGTGGGAATGTAAATTAGTTCAGCCACTGTGTGCAGCAATATAGAGGTTCCTCAAAAATCTAAAAATAGAAACATCATTTGACCCAGAAATTCCACCCCTAGGAATTTACCCAAAGAAAACAAGTTCTCAGATTCAAAAGACATATGCACCTGTATGTTTATCGCAGCATTATTTATAATAGCCAAGATATGAAAGCAACCTAAGTGTCCATCAGTAGATGAATGGATACAAAGATGTGGTACATATACAAAATGGTATACTATTCAGCCATAAGAAGTAAACAAACCCTACCATTTTCAATACCATGGATGGAGCCAGAAGGTATTATGCTCAGTGAAATAAGGCAGGTGGACAAAGACAAGTACCAAAGGATGTCCGTCAATTTTGGAGTGTAACAATGAAGCAAGACTGAAGGGACAAAACAGTAGCAGACTCACAGAACCCAAGAGTGGATTAGCAGTTACCAAAGGGGAGTTGTAGGGGAGGGTGGGTGGGGAGGGAGGGAAAAGGGATTGAGAGGTATTGTGATTAGTACACATGGTGTGTGTGGAGGGTAATGGGGAAGACAGTGTAGCACAAAGAAGGCAAGTAATGACTCTGTGGCATCTCACTACACTGATGGACAGTGACTTCAATGGGGTATAGGGGGGACTTGATAATATGGTTGAATGTAGTAACCACAATGTTTTTCTTGTGAAACCTTCATAAGAGTGTATATCAATGATGCCTTAATAAAAAGTATTAATCCATTGTGTATATGTACACCTCTTCTTTACCTATTCATCTAAGGATGGACACTTAGGTTGTTTCCATATCTTGGCTATTGTAAATAATGCAGCAATAAACATAAGGGGACATATGTGTTTTGGAATCAGGGATCTTGTTTTCTTTGGGTAAACTCCTAGGAGTGGAATTACAGGGTAAAATGGTATTTCTATTTTTAGTGTTTTTGAAGAATATCCACACAGCTTTCCACAGCGTTTGCAACATTCTGCATTCCCACCGACAGTGTAGGAGAGTTCCAATTTCTCCACATCCTTGCTAGTATTTGTTGTTTCTTGTCTTTGGATAGTGGCCATTCTAACTGGTGTGAGGTGATATCTCCCTGTGGCTTTAATTTACATTTCCCTGATGATTAGCCATGTGGAACATCTTTTTATGGGCCTGCTGGCCATTTGTATTTCTTCTTTCCAGAAGTGTCTGTTCAGGTTCTCCACCCAATTTTTAATTGGGTTATTTGTTTTTTGGGTTTTGAGGTGTATATATTTATACGTTTTATAAATTTTTAAAATTTTTATAAAGTTCTTAATATTTTAGATGTTAACATCTTATCAGATGGGTCATTTATGAATATATTCTCCCCTAAAGTAGAATGCCTTTTTGTTTTGCTGATGGTGTCCTTTGCTCTACAGAAGGTTTTAGTTTGATGTAGTCTCATTTGTTCATTTTTGCTTTTGTTTCCCTTGCCTGAGGGGATGTGTTCAGGAAAAATTTGCCCTTGTTTATATTCAACAGATTTTTGCCTATATTTTCTTCTAAGAGTTTTATAGTTTCATGATTAATGTTTAGTTCTTTGATCCATTTTGAATTTCTTTTTTTGCATGGAGCTAGACAATAATCCAGTTTCATTCTCTTACATGTGGCTCTCCAGTATTCCCAACACCAGTTGTTGAAGAGGCTGTCATTTCTCCATTGTAAATACATGGATCCTTTATCAAATTCTATTCCATTTATCTGTGGGTCTGTTCTAGTACTAGTACCAAATTGTTTTGAGTACAGTAGCTTTGTAGTAGAGTTTGATGTCAGGGAGTGTAATCCCACAGCTTTGTTCTTTATTAGGATTGCTTTGGCTCTTCAGGGTCTTTTGCAGTTCCATAGGAAATTTAGAAATATTTATTCTAGTTTACTGAAAAATGTTGCTTGTATTTTGATAAGGATTGCATTGATTCAGTAAATTGCCTTGGGCAGGGAAGCCATTTTGACAATATCAATTCTTCCTATCCATGAGCATGGGATAGATTTCCCTTTATTGGGGTCTTATTTAATTTCTATCATGAGTATATTATAGTTTTCAGAGTATAGGTCTTTCACATATAGTCTGGTTAGCTTTATTCCTAGGTATTTTATTCTTTTTGATGCAATTGTAAATGGAGTTGTTTTCCTGAATTCTCTTTCTGCTGGTTCATTGTTAGTATATAGGAATATAACACATTTCTGTGTATTAATTTTCATGATCCTACAACATTGATGAATTTAGTTACTAGTTTTTATAGTTTCTTAGTGGATTCTTTAGGGTGTTCTATATACAATATTATGTAATCTGCAAATAGAGACAGTTTAACTTCTTCCTTACCAATCTGAATGCCTTTAATCTCTTTGTGTTGTCTGATTTCCATGAATAGGACCTTCAGTACTATGATGAATAAAAGTGGTGAGTGTGGGCATCCTTGTCTTGTTCCTGATCTTAGTGGGAAAGCTTTCAGCTTTTTGTTATTAAGTACAATGTTGCCTATGGGTTTGTCATATGTCCTTCATTATGTTTATGTTAGTACCCTCTATACCCATTTTGCTGAGAATTTTTATCATAAACGGATGTTGAGTTTTATCCAATGCTTTTTCAGCACCTATTGAGATGTTCATGTGTTTTTTTCCCTTCCTTTTGTTAATGTGGTGTATGTTATTAATTGATTTATGAATATTGTACCATGCTTGACCTGCTTGAATAAATCCCATTTCACCATGATAGATGATATTTTTGATGTGTTTTTTGATTTTGGTTTGCCAATATTTTGTTGAGGATTTTTGCATCTATGTTCATAACGTACATTGGTCTATAACTTTCTTTCTTTGTGGTGTTTTTTTCTGGTTTGGTATTAGAGTGATGCTGGCCTCATAGAATGAGTTTGGAAGTATTTCCTACTCTTTCACTTTTTGGAATACTGTAAGAAGGATGGGCATTAGCTCTTGTTTAAATGTTTGGTAGAATTTGGCTCTGAAGCCATCTGGACATGCAATTTTGTTTTGGGGGAGCTTTTTGATTACCAATTCAATTTCATTGCTGGTAATTGGTCTGTTCAGATTTTCTGTTTCTTCATGAGTCTGTCTTGGAAGGCTGTATTTTTGTAAAAAGTTGTCCATTTCTTCCCGGTTGTCCAGTTTATTGGCATATAATTTTTAGAATATTTGCTAATAATAATTCGTTTTCTGTTGTATCCATTGTGATGATTCCTTCATTTATGATTTTGTTTAGTTTATGTGTGTACACTCTTTTTTTCTTGTTAAATCCAGATCGGTTTTTATCTATGTTGTTCGTTTTCTCAAAGAACCTACTCTTGTTTTCATTGATTTTTTTTCTATTATTTTATTTTTCGTATTTTATTTATTTATGTTCTGATCTTTATTATATCCCTCATTCTACTAACTTTGGGCTTCGTTTCTTCTTCTTTTTCTAGTTTCTTTAGTTGTAATTTCAGACAGCATAATTGGGATTGTTCTTATTCTTTGAGATAGGCCTGCATTGCTATGTGCTTCCCTTTTAGAACTGCCTTTGTTGCATCCCACAGATTTTGGGCTGTGTGTTTTTGTTTTCATTTGTCTTCATGTATTTATTTCTGTTTAAATTTTTCATTGATCCATTGATTATTTATAAGTATGTGGTTCAGCCTTCATGTGTAGGTCTTTCTGTCTTTGTGTAATTTATTTCTAGTTTTATATCATTGTAGTCTGAGAAGCTACTTGATAACTTCTCAATCGTTTTGAATGTAATGAGATTCTTTTTGTGGGCTATTATGTGGTCTATTCTGGAAAATGTTCCATGTACACTTGAGAAAAATGTGTATCCATCTGCTTTGGTGTGGTATTTTCTGTAGATGTCTGTTAAGTCCATATGATCTAATGTATTGTTCAGTGCATCTATTTCCTTATTCATTTTCTGTCTGGTTAATCTGTCTATTGATGTGAGTGGTGTATTAATCTCTCCTAAAATGTGCTGCAATCTATTTACCCCTTTAATTCTGTTAGTATTTGCTTTACATATTTAGGTGTTCCCATATTGGGTGCATATTTATAATGGTTATATCCCACTGTTGGACCGATCTCTTTATCATTATTTTATGTCCTTTTTGTCTCTTGTTACTTTCTTTGTTTTGAAATCAATTTTGTCTGATATCAGTACTGTTAATCCTGCTTTTTTCTCCCTATGTTTGGATGGGTTATTTTTCCATCCCTTCACTTTTAGTCTGTGTATGTCTTTGGGTCTGAAATGAGTTTCTTGTGGGCAGCACATAGATGGGTCTTGTTTCTGTATCCATTCTGCCATTCTATGTCTTTTCATTGGTGCATTCACTCCATTTATATGTAAGGTGATCATTGATAGATATGTACTTACTGCCACTTTATTAATTGCTTTCTGGCTGTTTTTTTTTATAGTTCCTCTGTTCGTTTCTTCCTCTCTTTTACTCTTTTCTTGTTTTTGATGGTTTTCTTTAGTGTTGTAATTGGATATCTATTTTTTTAATTAATTTGTGTGTTTGTGTGTGTGTATTTATTGTAGGCTTTAGTTTTGTGGTTACCAAAGGTTGAAGGAAAGCTTCCTTACTATAGAACAGTCTCTTTTAAATTGATGATTAGTCTATTTGAAACACAGTCTATAGGTACTTTTTCTCCCTTTCTTCCTCCTTCTCCACATTTTTGTATTAGCTTTCATAATGTTCAGTTTGTGTATCCTTTGACTGATTTTGTGTTTAGTTGATTTTACTTTTTTTAAAAAAAATTCACACTTCGTTAGTAACTAGTTGGTTTACTACCTCTACTGTGGCTTTATTTTCACTGGTGAAAGCTACTTAGCCTTAGGTTCATTTCCATCCACAGCAGTCCCTTTAACATATCCTGTAATGCTGGCTAGTGGTGGTGAATTCCTTCAACTTTTGTTTATCTAGAAATTTTGAACACTTGCTTCAAATTTAAATGATAATCTTGCTGAGTAGAGGATTCTTATTGGGAGGTCCTGTTTCAGTACATTAAATATATCATGCTGCTCTCTTTTGGCCTGTAGAGTTTCTGTTGAGAAACCCACTGATAACCTGATGGAATTTCCTTTTTAAGTAATCTTTTTTCTCTCTCTGGCTACATTCAACCCTTTTTTTATCCCCGATCTTTGCCATTTTAATTATTATACGTCTTTTTATTGTTCTGCTGAAGTTCCTTTTCTTATCATCTCTATGCTTCCATGAGTGTCTCTTTCCTTCCCCAGATTGGGGAAGTTTTCAACAATTATTTCCTTAAAGATTTGTTTCTATCCCTTTGTCTTTCTCTTCTCCTTGTGGTACCTCTATTATGGGAATATTGTTTCATTTGGATTGGTCACATGGCTCTATTATTTTTACATTCCTAGAGATCTTTTTTCCTCTCTGTTCCTCAGCTTCTGTGTTTTCCTGTTCTTGCATTTCCATTTCATTTACTCTCCTCTACATGTTCTCATCTACTCTTAAATCCCTCCATTGTCTGTTTCATTTCAGTGCTGTTTTCTTCAGCTCTGAGGGGCCTTTTTGCAGATCTTCTATATATTTGTTGGAGTCCTCCCTGAGATCTTGAATACTTTTCTGCAAATCTGTGAGCATGTTTATGCCTTTTATGTTGAAATTGTTTATCAAGAAAATTGGTGATCTCTTTGTTTCATTTATCCCTTTTCTGGGGTTCTGTCTTGTAGTTTTGTTTGGATCATATTCCTCTTCCTTTTCATTTTGTTAGGGTTTATGTGTTTCTTCCTTTGTATTAGTTGGATCTGCTATGCTTTCTGGCCTATAGCACATGCCGTGTTGTCCAGAAGCTCAAAATTCTTTATAGTGCCTGGTTCCATTCTGTATGGGCCCCAGCTGTTGGTCTGCTGTGGACAGGGCCACCTTTCTGGGTGGGCAGTTTGCTTCCACTGCTACCTTTTTGAATCTCACAAATCTCTGTTGAGCTCACTGTGGGCAGGGCCACACTCTGTGGGGCTGCAGGGTTAATGGTGTGGATGGACTAATGTGCAGCTCTGCCCTGGCCAGACACACAGCACCAGGTTTGGACACCACAGGAAGGAGCTCTTTTGTTGGCTCCTCCAGCCTGCACAAATGTTGGGCTGAAATGGAGCCAAGGAAGCTGAGAGAGTCTCACTGTACCTGTTAGGCAGCAAAGTCTGCTGCTGCTGCTGGGCCAAGTGGGATGGCTCCTGGCAGTGCATGCAAGGAGAAGTGTCTGAGCTGCATTGTCAGCAAGTAGAATCAAGCATCTGGGGCTCCCAAGAGTTCACATTCTGTTGTGACAAGGGAGGGCTGGGGAGGTATCCTCCCACTGCCCTTTTTCCTTAGAAGTTCTGTCCAACCCTTGCCCCTCTGCTACTGATCCCACTGATGGCAAGTCCTCAAACTGCCACCTTTGTTTTCGGTCTCAGAACTGGTAGAGCATGTCTCCTCTCCACATTGGCTGGAGTCTCAGCCTCCCATGCTGTTCTGCCTGCCCCTGTTGCCCAGTACCACTACTCAAACCAACCTAAAGTAATGTGCGCCCTTAATCCCATGGAAGTTCAGGGCCAGCTGTGCAGTGCTCCTGGGCTCTTACACCCTCCATGCTCCATTTGTCCTTCTCCCACCTGTAGGTTGGGGTGCAGGGAGGGCTTGGGTCCCACTTGATCTTGGCTTTGCCATTTTACCCCTTTCTGGGTTTTGCTCTCTTCTTCCTCCTGTGTAGTTGGTCCATTCTGCATTCTTTAGGTCATTTTCAGGTTTAGTTGTATTTGCTGTATTTTCTTCTTTTTTGTGTTATTGACAGGAAGTTTCTACCTTTATTTCCTCTTCCACCATCTTTAATTCTCTATTCTAGTTTAATGTTTTATAGATTTCTATTGGGTCTAGTTTTGATACAGTGTTGTCCAATTCTTTATTTCCTTGGTGCTATTTGGCCCAGTTGTTCTATCCATCATTGAAAAGGGGATATTGGTATCTGTGACTATTAATGTAGAATAGTCTGTTTCTCTCTTTAATTCTGTGAGTTTCTGTTCACATATTTTAGCTCTCATTGTTAGGTACATATGTTTGTAATTGTTATAATGTCCTGATAGACATACCCATTATAAAATGTTCTTCTTTATTCTAGTATCAACCTTTCTTTCAAAGTATATTTTTTCTTATATTGGTAAAGCATTCAAGCTTTCTCAAAGTTACTACTTGCACAATATAAATTTTATGCTATTTTTATTATCAACCTATTTTTGTCAGTTTTGCTATCAATCTCTTTGTGTCTTTCAATCCAAAGTCTGTCTCTGATAAAAAACATAAAACTGGATCATTTTGTTTTGTTTCCCCAGTTTGATGACCTCTGCCTTTTGATTGGGTTACTTAATCCATTCATGCATTTTTAATTGAGGAAAAATTCACGTAACAAAATATTCACTAGTTTAAGCATTTTAAAGTGGGCAATTCTGTAGCCTTAAGTATATTCATAATGTTGTGCAACCATCGCTACTAGTTCCAGACCATTTTCATTACTCCAAAAGGAAACATCGTTTGTATTAAAGAGTCATTATTCATTCTTTTTATTCCTCTGTCCCTGGTAACCATTCATCTGCTTTCTGTGAGTCCACATTTGTTGCTATTAGCCTACTGATAATATGGGGATGCAAAATTACAGAATTCTCCTCCCACTCAAAAAACTTGCGTATGTGTCTATAAGAATACAGGATTCTATGGACATTTGGTTAACTTAGCCTATTTATAGATTTCCTAGGTTAATGCAGGCTGTGGTTGAGCTTACCTTCTTTGATACAAGGCTAAGGGCTAGTCTTTGCCTGCAGTGCTGATGTATGTGCTCTTTGTTCATATTTCACTTGTGGAGCATTTTTCTTCTTCTTCAGTCCCTATTCTGCAAGCCCAATAACATTTCAAAACCTATTATGCATAATTTAGATGTTTTTCTTGGAAGCTAGCCACCCAAAATATCTAGCACACTATACTCCAGGGACACAGAAGTCATCCCACCTTAATATTTATTAATTCAGATACTTTTCTCTATCATTTTAACCATTACCTTAGTCTGAGCTGTCCTAATCTCTTGACTGGAGTATAGGTTAATAAACCTCAAAACAGGTTATCTCTCATACATTCTGGTACCTTTTTAATAAACAATCATAGTGCGACCAAAGTGATCTTTTCAAAATTTAAATCTTAAAATATCATTCCATTATGTTGTTTCTAACAACACTCAGAATATAGAGTTAATTTTTATAATGGCCCCTGCATTCTTCTGTAGCCTAAGTTTGTCACTTTTTTGCATCATCTGTAGTCTTTTTTCAATTCCTCATACATTTCACTTTCCCTTCTGTGTATACTAGTTCATCTAGCTGGAATAATCTTCCCTTCCCATCTTTGTCTAATTAACACTGACTCATTCTTCAGGTCTCAACTAAATTCTACTTTTGTATGAAAACATTAATTGACAGTTTAAAAAATCATGTCTTCTTTTATTTAATCTCGTAGGACAATTTATTTTCTCTTTATAGCAATTACCTAGGTTACCTATGCACTTTTCTATATCATACTTTGATTGATAAATATTTCCCTTATGAGACTGTATTCTCTGTGAGGGGTTGGAAAGTGTCTGTTACTCTCTCATGTATTCGTGGTGCCTAGAAGATTTTCTGACAGCACTTAAAATACATGTAATATGTATATGTGTGTGTACATGTGTATGTGTGTATGTTAAAATTTTAAATGAATAAAAATGTGTGAAAAATTGGTCTGAAATTAGTGTGTTCCAAAGGTCAACATATACTGCAAATACATATTTGTAACTAAACACATATTCAAAAAATCAGCTTAATAACTATTTGGCATAGTTAATAATATATGGCAGCCTTAGCAACATATTCTACTGTATTATCTTTTCAGATGAAAAACTGAATCAATTAATGGCTGCTTCCTTTTACTCAGACATCAACTGTATATATTTGACATGTTTTAAGCTTTCTTTGTATATCTTTAAATATTCTCTAGAGGATATGTGTTATCACTGAAGGATTTAAAGACCATTAGAAATGCTTCCAGATTTTTTAATATCACCAAAAGTTTTGTTTTTGCTCTTAAATACAGCAATCATTCCCCACTGATTAAATTCTATTTTCTTCTTACAACCCTTTCACCCAAACCACCCCATTTTATAATTAACTTACAAAATTCCACTTCTGATACAGTAATGAGATTTTAGATTTTATTTCCACATATTGAACTTACTTGGAAAGCTCTTCTTATTTTAAACTATTTTTTGTTATGTGTTTTAATCACAATTAAATCTGTGAATAAATGAAACACATATTCTTCCTTACTTAGAAGTAGTGAATCTTTAAGATGACTTAGAAAAATATACACTTTAGAAAAGACCAATTTACCAAAGCCAAAACTTGTTTGTAAAACCATGATTAAATTCATGTGTGTGTTTGAAATGTACAGTTACATGGATTCAAAAAATATTTGGCATTTTTTTCCCATCATGATTATTTCTTAGACTGAATGGAATGAGGGAATGGAATGTGTCTGCTACTAAGTGCATGTTTGTTTTTAGATAATGTGCAAGAGAAAAAGTCTTTAAAACCAACATTTCTTTAACAGGTTTCTGGCTTCACTGGAAATGCAAAAGAATAATTTTTTCATTATTTTGACTTAGCATTTCCATACTACTCATTGTCAATAAATATATATTTGAGAAATATCAGAAATCTATATAAAAATTTTGGCTCAATTATAGACTATGATATGGATATAGTGGCTCCTTCTTTGTAAACTAATCATTTCAATAAATAGTAAAAGGGTGATTTTGTAAAAGAAAACATACATTAAAGTAGCACAGTACCAACTTCAAAATATTTATAATTATAAATGCAAATGAATTACTCCAGTATCCCATTAAACAGCCTAAATCAAACAAATAGCTTTAGTAGAGGTAATGAGCAAGGGAAACAAACAAGCATACACCAAACTTGTCATGGTGTTCCTTTAAATGACTTTAGCAAGCCCACATGGCAATAAAGATAGACTTCTAGAACTGAATCAAGCCCCCATCAAAGTCATTAGGGTCTATATAGGATTTCTTTCCATATTAGAAATTGTTGCCTAAAATCTATTACACCTAGAATTGCAGTGAGGGCCAAATAACTTTAGTTGTCAAAAAGACTACCCAAGGGAAAGAAAACAGGGCCATCTGATATTGAATTTAATGCATCTAAATATACATTCCACACATATTTTGTAATATTCCAGTTAAGTGCAAATTTCTTAAATAGGAGGTCCATTCTGTATTTTTCACAGTTCTAATATGGTGATCATAGTTATTTCTTTACATGTTCTTTCTGTTATCCCAGACACACTATTGAATTTCTATGAGAAGTGGAACCAAGACTCTATAAGATTTTAAGGTACAAATGAAATAATCTAGAGAACTATATCAAAAGCACCACACTTTTGCCCAGTTTATCCTAAATAAAATATTTAGTTATCCTCAGAGGTTGAATCTCATTGTTCTGGATTTCTGCATTAGGCTACCTATATAGAAATACATCCATATCTGTATCCATATATCCATATATACACCTGCATTGTTTCAAAATAACTACTTTTTTTACTTCACAAACAACAGTGGACATTAATCAGATGCATCTGCACGTGAAAAATTTTTACATGTTAGAAACTTCTAAGTAAGAGCCTTCTTTGTCTTCAGGTGTGCAAAGATTTGCCTCCTCAGAGTGTAATTTTATCCTAGATGTTTTTTCAATATCTCAACAACTAGGCTAGGGAAAGGTGGCTATTTCCTTTTCATACCTTTTTATATGTTTACAATATCAAATGCTTAATTAAATTATAATTGTAAAAGTGGCAACATACATTTTATAAGAATTTAATTGCCATTTCCAGAAACTGTTCTCCATATGTGATTTGCACACAAGCTAATCCCTCTCATGAGTATTTTTAATCAAGTTCAGCAGTCTTGGAGGCATGTTTCTCTTTCTGTTTAAAGTAGCCAGTGACTTTCTTCCTAATATTACTAAATTCTTGAAATTAAAACAAGGTAGTAATTGAAACAGCCTGGAAACACTCACTCATTCAATTGATGCAGATTCACCAATATACTGTTGTTGCCACTGTCTCATTAGGGATTATATAAAGTAGAATTTTGTTACATGGAAAGCAATTCTTTCCACCAGAATATGTTAAATCTATGGAAAGATTTTTCAAATTTCCACACACAAGAAAAGAATGTAGGGAGACTGCTCACAAATTAGAAACTCTCGAAATAAAGAGATCTCTGCAATAAAAGGGTTTCTTGAGCCTTTACAGATGATATTTAGAGAAAGCAGTGAGCCCTGGGACAGGAAGTTTCTGTTTCACCAGCAGCAATGCCAGTTAACAGAAACAACTTGTTCACCAGACTCAAAAAAGAGGGCACATTTGTGCAGGGTCTCAAGGAAAGAAAGTTTGTTAAACACATTGGCTACAGGTAAGGAAGGTGGGCTAACACAAAACAGGGAAAGTCCTCAGATAAAGGGTTAATCTGTAGAGAAGGCTTGTGGGCTGGGTGTTGATGATGGTCAGACACTGGTCACATGCAAGGGTATATGGTGGTTCTGGGGACCTTCTAGATGCTTGTTGAAATGACTTCATCCAGGAATGTGGAGTCCAAGCCTGTGGATATTGACTGATATGTTTCCTTTGTCTCTCTCCCTCATTCTCTGGCTCTTATGTCACTTAATTTAGGACATTTCAGATTTTTTGCCTTCTCACTACATGCTGGTTTAAGAAAATGTAAGCCGTTTCTGACAATTAATAGCTGTGAAGCCTTTGTTCTTTTTATCAAATTTGAATTAATTTTACCCCTATTCAGAAATCTAGAAAACTCAAGTAAATGCCCATTTCATATTTTGAAATATCCTGGACAAGCAATAGAAGACAAAACCTTTTAACAACTCAGATTATAAGCATAAGGAAAAATCTCAGTTTTCAAAGTTATATGGCAACTGAAAATTTGAAATGCCTTTGCCATTTATTACAAGCTCTCTCTTTACAGTGTAAAAAAAATACATTCTGGCACATGTTAAGATGGTAAAGAAGACTTTATTTAGGACTACTTCCATTGGTGTCAAGGTCAGACTGATGTGTGTTGGAGGCAGGGTAAGTGGATGGAAAATTACTTAGATGAGAAACTAAGGTAGGTAGGGAAATACTTTCTAAACTGGTTTAATGGGATTCTTGCTGACGGCACACCAGGGGGATCAAGTATCTGAGGGTGGAGGATGAGGAATTGGATCAGACATCCAGGATAATCATATATTAGGGGTAGGGGATTCTTACTAAACTGACTTAGTAGGATTCTTGCTATAACTGGGATATGCAGGCCAAAGAAAGGAAGGGGGCCAAGGTCAAGGTCTAATCAACTAAAGGGCTCAGCCGAGACTGACTAAAGTTTGGTCAAGGGGAGTGTCTTTGTCAGTAGAAAAAGAGAAAGAAGGCACAGAATGGGTGTGCATCTTGCAGAATATTGGGAAGCATTTAATTACAGATTGGAGTCACTTAAAATCTCTAGTAACTTTTTATTTCTTGAGGAATTTACCATGCACTCAAGAGTTGATTTATTTGATATTGATCTTGTTCTTAAATGTGTTCCAATTATGTTTGAAGCATTAGACACTGTTAGAGTAAATTCAGGCCATGCATTCTCAGTTATAGTCTTCTATCCTGGCCACTCCAGAGTGCAAAGACATTTGATGTCTGCTTCCTTGGATTCCAAGTATTCATATCTTAATTCAGCAAAGCCTGGGGTCAACTACGTAACTATTTGCAATCCTCCACAGACACCACTTTGTAACTGTAGAATAATGGTCTGGCTGCAGTTTTTTTCCTGATCCACCCAGTTCTGTCAGGGTGTCACAATTTTTAAGTTCCCTGCACTCCAGGTGGATCAGCCATTAACTATGGCTGTAGTCCCTGAGTCTCTTTTCAAAAGACACATTTTGCTCCTATTGTCACTGATAATCTTAAACTTAATTTCATAATTTTCCCAGTTTTCTTTCTTTTTTGTGTTTTATTTTGAAGTTAAATGTCTCAATGAGTCATTAACACTGTGACTTCCCCACTTTTTTCAGTGAGTTGCACAGATACTTTGTATTAAGAGATACTTCTTTATATCAAAAGGTTTTCATATTGTCCCCTTTATTTCCTTGATTTCACCACTATTCATTCATTAGATATTGCAAGTACATGAATGAGTAATCCAGCAGAGGCCAGAGGAAATATCTAACCTTACAGAGTTTGGAGCTTCCTTTCCTGTACTGCTAACAATGCTTATTCCAAATTGTGTGGCGTTATTCACAACATGGGGCTGAAATGGCTGAAGATCCCTGTCTAAGAAACAGAATGGTATCTGCACAGCAATTCTGTCACAAGACAAAGTATGTAGAAATGGTACATTTTCAAGCAAGTAAAAAAGTTGTGAAACCTCTGCTAGATTTGTTATTTTCTCCAAGTCCCATAGGAAGGGGTCATGATGAGAATAGAATCTGTAAATATCAGGTGCTTGGCTGTCACTTGCAGTATACATCCATTTGGAATGGCAGGCAATAGTCCCAGTTGTTAGAAAGTGTGTGATGTATCTCATGCCATTACTGGTAAAAATTGTGTGTTCCTGCTGGTACTCGAGAGATCTGGCAGCAAAATTAGTACTTTTCTGGAATGAGAGGCAAAGCACATCAAGCAGACATTTGGGAATCTAAGAAGCAGATGGTGTTGTGTATGCAAAACAAATGACAATGAATGTATTAATTTATGAACACCACAAAAATTAAATATAATTTAAAAGGAATGCTAGGGTAGGCCTGGGCCCAGAAAACACTGTGTATTGCCCTGAAGAGCAGTTGATGGAGATCAGAAACTGGTGCCTAGGCACAGTTTCAAGAGAAAAACGCAGAATGGTAATAGATGTACCTTGTCACACCCATTAAGTGCAAAGAATTAAATGCTATGTATACGACTTTCATTTTGAAATATCTCTTTCCAGTGTATAAGTTTAAAAAAAAGTTTAGGATGTAACTGTTTTCTTTTTAAAAGTATATTCTTTTGGTTGTCTTTGGAAAGCATAGGCCTCTGTTTTAGTTTAGTATTATCTTTAAATCAAGTAAGAAAGCAGGGATATAGGAAAAAAACCTTATTTAAAAAAGCAAAATGAAATCTCCTTCATCTCCCTTGGCACCTTTGTCATGCCAACAAAATGGGTTATTGCAATGAAGAAAAAAACACATACAATTTTTGCATATTGTTTGTTTTGGTGACTTTTTGACAGAATAAAGTGTTTACTGATTAAATAATCACTCTCCATATATAAACACCTAAGTAGTGTAGATTCCTAAACATTCTCTCTTACACATATCAGTACCATCACTGAGTTAGAGGCAGAGACATGGAGCAAGCATCGTGCCAATATAAAATATTTTTGCTCAGAAGCAAAGGCCTAGTTTATACTTTAACATGTTTTTCTTTCTTCCAGTCACATTAATCAATTAAGTAATGTTGTATCCAGGAAAATAACAGAACTCAGGAGCGTAACTGAACCATGTCAACTTTGACAGGTAAAGGATGCCAAGATAAAAATCAACATAGTTACCTAGACAACCCTATTCTTAAGTCAAAACATAAAAGCAAATATTAATCACCTGTATACATCATGCCTTACACCAACCCATATAAAAAAGACCCTATAAAAACCCAAGCCCTAAAACTTTTAAATGTACCTCTTCTCTCTCCTGTGAGGTTGCCTGCTTTCCTAGCTGAGTGTGGACTTTCACGTTAAATAAAACCTTGTTGCTGCTTGGCTTATTGTAACTCTGTGAATTCTTTTTTTTTTGTATTTTCATATAATATGTTGTTATGTACATAATTATATATATGTGTATTTTATTAAAGTATCATTGATATACAATCTTATGAAGGTTTCACATGAACAAAATTGTGGTTTATGGATTCTTTCTTACAACAAAGAACCTGGACCTTAATGGGACTAAAGAGATCTCTTTCAACCTCACCACCACCACAGCTACGTAGCACCATATAAATTTTTTTGTACCTTGAAGAGGGTGCCTGATTTTCCTTTTCTTTCAGTATTATAAAAGCATAAGTCACAGCCCTGAACTTCCTAGTCAGTTTTGTCTCAGAAAAGTTCCCTTATACATTATGGTCAGCACAATACTGGGATGTAGGAGGCACAAAATAGTGTTTTTTTTTTGTCTGAACTGAATGACTGGATAGAGGAATGTGAAAATTATTAATTGACTAAACCTTACCATTTCAATATTTTTGTAGATTTCCTTGGAAACACCTGGCTAAGGCTCTGCCCAAGAACAAATTTACCTAACTGATCTCAAATTATTTTCCAATCACAAAGAAATCAGTGTATAAATTATGACATTCCCTTTCCATACAAAAAATACATATGAAACCTACTCCAACCCCTATGATACCAAATGGCTATCTTTATACATAAAGAATATTAATAATACTTGATGAATTAATGCAAAACTAACATTTATAACTGTAAGACAAAATAATCACAGTTTAAATTTACAGTCAGGTTTTTTAAATCAGGGATTATTAAACATGGATGTGAATTTGTGGGACTAACAACTGGCTATGAAATCTTGCATTCACTTTTATCTACTTTTTTATACCCCCATTCCTTGAATGTATAGCTCATTTTAACCTATATCATTCAAATTTAAAACAAAAATGTATGAAATGTGAAAATTTTCACCACAGTTTTTACATCAAAGAGATAGTGTGTGTAGGAGGTCGAGCTATAGAAAGGAAGAACCCTGACTGTACATAGAAAATAGTCAGAAAATACTAAGTATCTTGTGACAGAAAAAATAATAGTTTTTTGATTTTCATTTGTGAAGCTTTCTGAACAAATATAATAGCAGGATATTTGGCAAAAGAAAGGTACTCACTTTCAAATTTTCATATGAATACTACTTACCTAGGCCTAAAAATGTACAATACTCAACTAACATTGAAAATAGAGAGACTATTCACAAAACATTTTTGGCAGTTCTGCTCCTACCTTTCCTGTTCTTATATACAGTCAGCTCTTGAGATTTCGACCCTGATTTATGAAGTCAGAGTGATTTGAGCAGTCTAGAAGACAGTGTGATAAAATATATTCCCTTTTTCTCCATTGGCAAACCAAGTGGTATGCACTTAAATTCTAGATTTACTCAAGTATATAATGCAAGTTTTATTCTTGGGATCACATTAAATACAAGATGAAATTCAAACTTAACTTCATTGTCCACCATAATGTTTCTATGCAGAAATTCCTTCTAAGCATTTCTTGATGTATATGCTTCTCCAAATTCTGACTCTCTAGAAAAATTGGTCAAGAAATTGGAAAACAGGAGAAACTATTGTAAATCTCCTATAATAAGTAAAGCTTAGGAATTAACATAGAAATGTTACTCGTTATAAGGAATCCACTAACATCAACTTGAAATCAAGAGAATGCAAAA
Source organism: Smutsia gigantea (assembly GCA_032199065.1). NCBI lineage: Eukaryota > Metazoa > Chordata > Mammalia > Pholidota > Manidae > Smutsia > Smutsia gigantea. The sequence continues at coordinate 18,497 of JAVSCE010005188.1, forward strand.
TTGACTTGCTGAATCAATGTTAAGTTCAACATTTCTGGGAACACTGAAGCACGTAAGAGAGAAGCAGTCACAATCTAGTGAGTCTTGCTTGTAGTCGTTTTCATCTTATGTGTATCTGTTGCCTTATCTGCTACTAAAAGTAAATCAATCTTGCAAGTAAAATAAATGTATGTGCATAATATATCTTATACAATTCCTATGAATAGGATTCCAAGAAATAAGTTTTAGAAGCAAAGTAATCCTTAAATTTGCTATTTTGACAAATTATTCTATGTAGTGTTAACCTTGCTAGGATGTCTGAATTTTAGGTTATTTTACTATTATCCAATTATATTTGCTGGTGTTTTCCAGTGATTAAATATTTTCAATAGGCCACAGTCATTTGTAAATGCTTTATGAGAAGAGATACAAAGAGAAGATATGAGTGTTGCTGTAGAATACTTTATAGTA
>JAVSCE010005189.1:0-255931 GCA_032199065.1 Smutsia gigantea
CTCTCATTCCCCATGGACGTCTGGAAATTGGGGAAGGTCTGGAGGGCCCTTTCGTGCTGTCCACCAGAACAGTGTGCCCACTTTCCTTCAGGCAGGAGTGCATGCAGGGGGCAGCCATGGCACTGCCTGTCCCCCACCTGGGTCCACACAGGCTGAGGGGCGGCTTGCAGCAGGGGTCCCAGCTTAGGATTCAAAAACGCTACCCCGCACAACCCCGTGTGGTGACTGGGCCTGCAGGGCCCAGCAGGGAGGCCTGGGGACCTGCCCACCATCACTGTCCAGCTGGAGGAGAATCTCAGACCCGCAGCTGTGGAGGGAAAGGACTCGCCCAGTGGCACACAGCCACCCAGCTCATCCTCGTGCTGACTCTGAGGGGACACGCTGGGGGGAATCGGCTTCCTTTCCCCTGGCTCAGGAGGTAAGGGCTGGCCCTGTGCCCCCAGAAGAGGAGGGCTGGAAGGTTGAGGGATAGCAGGAGGGAGGTGGATCATAGGAAGGGGCCGATGGGTCTGGGAGCCCCTGGGAGTGCGTCTCCACCCCTGGGTTCTGGGGCCAGCACCCTGAAGGGGCTGGCGTGTGGGCGCGCAGTCGCCATCTCTGTTAACGGTTCCCACGGTCGCTGGCCCTCCTGGGGAGGGGTGGCGCCAGGTGTGGCCACGGCGTAGTAGACGTGCGGGAGGCGCAGGTCCGTGGGGTTCCCGCCCCGTCCACGCCCCCGCCCGGCTTGACGGTCGCCGCGTGAGCCCTCCCCCTTGGAACCCGCCAGCGGGGGAGGAGGCGAGGGCTCAATCCGCGGCGGCGCGGGCGGAGAGGGCACAGCAGAGGGGAGCCAGGCGCCCCCCGATCCCGTGGGACTCAGCGCGCCCGCCGCGTCCCTCGCGCCGTCTGCGTTGCGCCGCCGGTCCGGCTCCCCGCTCACATGTCCCGCCGCCGGCCCGGCGCCCCCTGGGGCCGCGTCCCCGCGCGGTGGCTCTGAGAGCCGGCCGCACCCCCATGAGCGCTCCCGGGCGCTGAGCCGCCGAGGTCCGGAGCCGTTGGCCGCCATGCGCTGGGCTTGGGCCTGGGCCGTCGCCGTGACCCTCCTGTGGCCGCAGCTCGCACACCTCGGGGGCGTCGGGGCCCGGCGCGAGCCCAAGAGGCCGCGGCAGCCCAGTCAGAGCCCCGAGCGCCCCCACACCACCGCGCCCAACAGCGAGGGGTCGCCGGCCTCCCACAAGGTAACGTGCGGGCCGGGCGCACGAGGGTGCGGGCGTGCGCGCACTTGCGGCACCGCTTTGGGTCTCCTGCCTTGCCCGGCGCGGCTCCGCGGGTCGCCTTCCCGCCTAGGTCCACAGGGGCTTTGGGCAGGAGCCGCCGCCGCGGGGATTAGGGCGGGCCTCGGCCCCGCGGCGTCTGGGAGGGGTTGGGGAAAGGGAAGAGGCTGCCTGGCTGGCGGGGCTACATCAAATCCTGAGGCCCCGAGCAACCTGCTGCCATTAGGTGTAATTGCTGATTCTGGAGCCGGTGGGATGGAGTTCCAGGCAGCCTTCTCTGTTGGGAACCAGGGGTCCACAGCCCCTGAGGTTGGAGATGTCAAAGGCTAGCCAGGACCCTGCGCTTCCTGGAGGTCCCCTCCCTGACCCCCAGATGTAGTCAGCATCCTGGTGGCCTCTGGCCTGGGATGTGCTTGGTCCTTGGAGTCCCTCCAGCCCTAGCCTGTCCCCAGTGTCCCCCCTGAGACCCGTCTCAGCCCTGGGCCTCCACCTTCTTGGGCTGAAGATCTGAGGGGGTCTTGTAGCTGACCCCAGCAGCACAGGCCTGGTGGCTTCCTGCAGCTGCCAACCCAGGGGCTGCAGGGCTGGGAGGTGAGGGCCAGTAGCCCTGGCAGGCCCCCCACCCCCTTCAACCGCCAGCCCTTGTGCCTTTGATCCAGGCTTCCCGCCTCTCGAGGGCGTCTCCGTGGCGGCCAGCCCGACTGCTTTCTGCCCACGCAGCCCCATGGGAGCCTAAGGCTCCGTTTTCCAGATGGGCAGGCTGAGGGGAGTGAGTCCCTGGGCCCTGCCCGCCGGGGAAGAGTGGGGCTGCAGACGGGTTCTGGGGCAGGAGCAGAGGGTCTTGAGCAACGCAAGCCAGTCACCCAGTGGAGAGATCCTCGGTGACACTTCACCACCCTGCCTGGCCCACCCTGCCCAGGGCTGTGCACTCCAGACCAAGGGCATGGGGCAGTCTAGGGAGGGGTGGTGCCCCAGGCCTTGTGACGGGACCCACCCAGAGGTCAGGGCCTCTGCCCGTCCTGCTGAGGGAGGGCTTGTCCTCTGCCTGTCCTCTGCTCCTGCAGCTGTTAGCCCCAGACGCACTGGTCCCTCAAGTGCTGGAGTTGGAGCAGCCAGGGTATCAGGTAGATGAGAGACTTGTGAGCAATCAGGATCATTTGAGTGTTCTCTTTTTCCTGGGTGGAGCCCAGGTCAGGGTGGGAGGAAGCCCTGGCCTTCCCTGGTCAAGGGGCTGCCCAGCTCTCCTCTGAGGGCCGACCGTGACTGGTTCTTGGGTCAGGACCCCTCCATTTTCCCTGCTTGGGGTGCCTATTACTGTGGGGGCATGGCCAGGGCTCTGCCAGCCTCCTGGCAGGGGCTCTCTCCCAGCCAGGCCAGCATCTGCTAGACTCCCTCCCATTTCATGGGCTTCCTGGGAGAGAATTCCCCAGCCCACGCCCCCCCAGCCTGGTGTCTGCTTCTCTGACTGGGGTCTAGGGGTGCTGATTCTCCCCTCCCGCCTGCCCTGCTGCAGAAATTGGGCTTAGGAGATTAGAGCGTGGGGGCTACAGTCTAGGTGGCTCCGCTCTGCCCCTCCTGGCCCTTGTTCCCACTGTGTGCAAGGTGGACCCACCCGCTGTGGCCTGGGTCCCAGCCCAGATGGAGCTCTGAGGCTGCCGGCTCGCACACTCAGTGCCCAGCACAGAGCAGGCCTGTGCCTGCCCCCTCCATGCCCAGTGCGGCTCTGGGACTCTCGGAAAGATCCCTGGAAAACTCACTTCTGCCCTGCACCCCTGCCTCAGCCCACCCAGCCCTGTGGGGTGTGCCCATACGCTTGGGGACAGTGTCACGGGAGGGAGCACCGCCACTCCCACCCAGAACCCAAACTAGGGGTCTGGACATCAGGCCCCAAGCCCTGTCCCTCCCTGCTCTCCTGGTCCAAGTCCCCAGGGGAGCCCTGTGGTGCCCTGTTGCCATGGCCCTGGGGCTGCCCGCTCTCCACTGGAGGCAGTGGGGCAGGTCCCAACAGGACCCAGTAGTCATCCTGCTTGCCCTGTCCCCTGGCACTTAGCTGCCCGAGGCCTCAGGGCCTGAGTTCTCAGATGCCCACAAAACATGGCTGAACTTTGTCCGGCGTCCAGACGATGGGCCCTTGAAGAAACGGTGCCGAGGCCGGGACAAAAAGTCGGTGAGTCCTGGGGTCTGAACCCAGGGTGGGGCCCACTGTGGCAGCCACCAGGATCCTGACTTTCCCCTGCCTCTCCCTAGAGGGGCCTCTCTGGCCCCCCAGGGCCTCCTGGGCCTCCTGGCCCCCCAGGCCCTCCCGGAGCAGAAATCACTCAGGAGGCCCTGCTGCGGGAGTTTCAGGAGATGCTGAAAGGTGAGGATCCTGTTCCTCACTCCTTCCACCCGGACTCTGGGGGCAGTCCATGCTGACTCCAGGCTGCTGTCCCTGCCCCTGTGCCCCCAGAGGCCACCGAGCGCTGGTTCTCAGGGCCGCTGGGCCCGTGGCTGCCCGAGGATATGGGTGGGAGGCTGGTGGCCGAAGCCTTCCACTGCCGGCTGAAGGGCCCCGTGCTGGTGGACAAGAAGACACTGATGGAGCTGCAGGGCTTCCAGGCTGTGAGTGTGCATGGGGGGCAGACTGCGCATGGGGGTCCAGGGTGGGCGCCGAGGGCCAGGCCGTCCCTGGTCGTCCCTGGAGGCATCTGCTGCAGGTCCTCATCCACTAACAGGGCCACTAACTGGGAGGCAGGATGTTGGGTAGGCCTCCCAGGTGAGCAGGGCCTATAGCTACGACCAGGTGGCCGCCCAGGCACGTACATGCAGCAGAGGCCTGGGGGAGCGGCCCAGGTCAGTCAGGAGGTCTGGTTTGCCCGGACCCCAATGTTCCACGAGACCTGACTGGCGTCCAATGTGGTGAACCAAGACACCATCCCCATGGGGCCTGGAGTCCGCACCCAGAGGCCCAGATAGGTGACGGCACACAGGTGGTCCCCTGTGCTGCCCACCTGGGGCCTGCTTGGGGTTGGGGGCTGTTGGTCATGGCTGCCTCCCCAAGGCGGGCTTGCAAGACAAGGGCAAGGACCCTGCATCCACTGATCACCTGCTGTCCCTCCAGCCCACTGCCCAGGGTGCCTTCCTGCGGGGGTCTGGCCTGAGCCTGGCCTCGGGCCGATTCACAGCCCCAGTGACCGCCATCTTTCAGTTCTCTGCCAGCCTGCATGTGGGTGAGTGGGGCCAGGCTGGGGTGCACGTGGCGGGGCGGGGCCATCCCCCAGGCCTGAGGCCCATTGCACAGGGCATCCTGTTCCTCCCCAGCTCCCAATGGGGGCCCGGGCAGGGCCTCACACTCACCTTCCCAGCTGTAGCCACTCCCAGGCCTGTCCCTGGCAGTGTGCCCTAAGCCCCCAGCCCCAGCCCTCAGCCCTCTCTGCCTCGTCCTCCTGAGGCCACGGCAGACGGGATGTCTCTGCAGACCACAGGGAGCTTCAGGGCAGGGCTTGGCTGCGGGCCCGGGACACAGTGCGGGTGCTGGTCTGCATCGAGTCCCTGTGCCATCGCCACATGTGAGTGGGGCCTCTGCGGTCTGGGAGTGGGTGTCATGGGGCATTTGAGGAGGAGGGGGTGGGTGCCTGAGGACCATCATGCCCTTGGAGAGCGGAGGGCGGCACAGGGCACTGGGGTGAAGTCCCAGCTCGGGCTGGCTGTGTCCTCATGCTAGTCCTGGGTGCAACGCGCAGGTCCTTGGAGGCCATCTCAGGCCTGGAGAGCAATGGCAGGGCCTTCACGGTGCACACACAGGGGCTGCTGCAGCTGCAGGTGAGGCCGGAGGGGTCCTGGCTCTGAGTGTGGCCTGGGCATGGCCACACGGACACTCAGGAACCCTGGGCACCACATGGTCTGGGGGGGGTTCTGCCTGGGACTGGAGCATTGTCGCCATGGGGTGATGTCTGCTGTGGGGTGTCTGCAGGCTGGGCAGTACACCTCTGTCTTCGTGGACAACGGCTCTGGGGTGGCCCTCACCATCCAGAGTGGCTCCAGCTTCTCTGGCTTGCTCCTGGGCACGTGAGGGCAACAGCAGAGGCCAGAGGACTCCCTGAGGGCCTCGGGGAAGCTGACCCACCTGCCCACCCCTACTGCCCTTTGTTAAACCTGGGGTCACGCCAATAAACAGCCCCCAGCCTCTGTGCCTGGTCACTGCGTCCTCGTGGAGGTGGAGGTGGATGGCAGCCGTGGAGGGACACATGGCCTTAGGATGTAGTCCTTGGGGCAGGGTGGGGAGTGGGCTTTGTTTGGAGGCAGGGGTCCCTGCTGATGTCCCAGATGTAGCTCCCCTAGCCCCTGTGCCTGCCGAGGACAAGGACAAGTGTCCATGAGGTCCTTGCTCAGCCTTGCCCATGGCCTGGGACAGCCCTTCCACTTGCCAGGGCTGGCGCAGCCTTGGAGGGCAGCAGCCTGTGGACACTTACAGGGCCAGGGGCCCAGGCCTGTTCTGCCTGGAGCTTTAGAAGCCCGAGTTTGGAGAGCTGGATGGTGGCCGGGTTCTGTGTGCCGTGTGTCTGCGGTGCAGAGGGCAGGATGGGGAGCTCTCTGGAGGCCTCATCCAATGGGGGCAGGTGTGGGAGCAGACATGGGTGCCGCTCCAGCACCACGGGTGGACCTGGAGGGTGTCCCTGCCCACCCGATGAGCTGAGCGCACATGTGTGCAGGGCTGGCCATGTGTTGTCTGGGCTCAGGCAGGCCGGCACCTTCCCTGTGGCAGCCAGCACAAACTCTCCACCTCAAAGGTGGGGTTAGAACTGCCCCAGGTGGGACGGCCAAGGCCATGCCAGCAGGTCCTATGGATTTGGGGTCCCCCACCCCCACCCCATTTTAGCTCCAGTAAACCCAGACCGAAGGGTGTAAATTGGGGCTGGGATGTCAGGGCCTCTGCAGAGCTGCTGAGGTACCGTCTCTGTTTGGTACCCAGCCCCTCTGGCGGGCAGCTGTCCTGGAGGGCTGAGGCTGGCAGTGCCCCTCCAGGGATGCCACCAGGTGGAGTGGGGCTCAGCTCTGCAGTGGTGGGCCTGGAGACCCTGCTTCTAAGGCTGAGCAGGGAAGCGCTTCCTCACCCTGCAGACGGGGTGGGGCAGGGGTGGGAGGTGGGGCAGGTGGCGGCTAGAGGCTGTGGGCCATTACCCAGCCCCTTCCCCCAGGACCCTGACCCGTCTGGGGGCCACAGGAGGGACCCTCCTTGTGGTTTGCTGGGTAATGAGGCAGGGGAATGCTGGTGCCGAGCGGGCGCTGGCCGCTGACCCGTCCCCACCTCTCCCCCTGATCCCTGCAGGGTGGTGTCGGGGCTGGGGAGTCTGGGGAGGTCTGCCGCAGGCGCCAGCCTGGTCTGAGTGGGGATGTTGGCAGCCTGTAGGGGTGGGGTGTGTGCCCAGTCAGGGTCCCTATGGAGGGGGCTTGGGAGGGGAGGGGGTACTTCCCATTAGGGAGGTCCTGTGTGGGGCCGAGGTCTGGAACCGCAGCTTGGCGTGGCTGTTGGCACCAGCTGAGCTTGCTGCCCGTTACAGAGGGCAAAGTGAGGCTGTGCCCAGGGCACCGTGGGTGGGGATGCTGGCCAGCTCCCATCCAGACCCCGCCAGCCCTGCCTGGGGCCTCGCTGCTCCCAGGGGCTCTCCTGGGTCCCTCAGCTCTACCCCCTCTGCCCTGCCTGGCCTACAAGGGGGCCTCATGTCCTCATCCACTTGCTCGAGGGTGTGATGACAGAGATGAGACCTGCCCCAGAGGCCGGAGCCCAGGGCCCTGCAGACAGGGACAGATGAGGGGACGAGAGACAAGGAGAGGACAGACAAGGGCCCAGGGTGCGGGAGGGCGCCGGGGACGCCACACAGCCCCACCTGCCTTCTGTCTGTCTCGTCTTCCGTCCTGAGTCTGCCACCCCAATCAGAGGTCATTAGCCACTTAGCTGTAATTCCCCTGGAATGTGCTGTCTCCAGCCAAGCCCCTGGCTGGGGATGCAGAAGCAGAGCAGGGGTAACGGGGCAGTGGTGGTAAGGTGGAGTGTCCAAGGGTGTGAGGTGGGGTGGCCTGGGGTTCAGGACCAGGCCCAGACTAGCCCTCAAGACACAGGCTGGCCCCAGTGTGGAGAGGGGCCAGTGCAGGCGAGGCCCCTGAAGACCTGCCTTGGACCCAGCTCTGTCATCCGCCCAGCCTCACGGCTCCCTGTGGCTTGGCCCAGGTTGTGTTTGAACGCTCCCTGGCTGGGGCAGAGCCAGAGCGGCCAGCACGGCACCTTACGGCCTCGGCTTGGCCCCTGACCCTGAGCCCTGCCCCAGAGCAGCAGGAGGTGCTGGGCTGACCTCCTCGACCCTTTCTAGGCTCACTTCCCAGAAGCGCAGTCTGATCCTGGAGGCTCCTAGGAGGGGGACTTGGGGCCTCAGCCTGACTGCACCTGCCCTGCCCCTCCTGGCTCCGGCCAGCTCTAGGGCGCTGGGGGCGGGCATGTGTCAGCTGGGTCCCAGCCTGAGCCCCCAGCATCCTTGCTGCTGGGTTTGATTGCAGACAAGAACGTGGGCGCCCGGCTGAGGAGAGCCAGAAAAACCTCTTGGGGGCCAGGGGGACAGCCAGCCCCAGGAGTGGGGTTGTATGCTCCTGGCGGGGAGCAAGAAGGCTTCCTGGCTCTGTCTCCCATGGTTCCCCCTCGGGGCTAAGGCCTGCAGGAGAGGCTCACCCACCCAGCCTGGGCCCTGGGGTGCCTGGGAGGGGTGTGGAGCCTGGCCCTTTGTGGCCAGGCCTTGCTGTGAGTCTGACCTCGTCGTTGTCATCAGGTTGGGCCCCGGGCTGGGAGGGGGTCTGAGCCATGGGCTACCTGTTCCCAGCCGGGGCCCTCTCGGCGCACCAGGAGGGTCCTACACCCAGATCAGGTTTTCTAACCCCTGTGGCTTGGGCCAAGGACCCGGAGTGGCCTGGGGACGTGGAGTGGGGGCCTGTGGGGCCCTGTGCAGACTGCCGTGCATGTGCCTGGGCTCCCCATGTCCTTGTGGCTGTGCTGGGAGCCTGTCTCTCTGAGGTCAGAGTGCTTCTGAGTGTCTGGGTGATGGCTGTGGGGCGGGGGGTGTCTCTGTCCCGGGACCTGGGCTGTCCTCTGCTGAGCTGGAGTTGCCAGGTGCCTCAGGAGCAGCAGGTGTCTATGACCTGTGGGAGGTCAATAGCTGAGCTTAGGAATGACAGTGGCCACGGAGCTGCTAGACCCTGGCTGGCAATATGCTGCTTCCTGGGCTCTTGCTGGACTCACTGTGCTGGCTGGGGATCTCAGGGAACAAGGGGAGGTGCTCCTAACCCCCGGGAGCCCTGTCTCATCTGAGGCCTTCATCCTGCATGCAGTAGTGCTGACCTAGGACTGGGCTGTGGCCAAGAGACCTTTGGGGACGAGCTGGGGAGGCAGGGTGCTGCGTCCTGGGGGGGCCTTGCTCATGGAAGGGGCTTGGCTGGTGTGCCCTCTGGGCTCCAAGTTCTTGCTGCTGCAGCTCTGCATGACCTCAGAGCCCTGCTCCAGTGTCAAAAAGGGGCTGCATCTGCAGGTCAGGCCCTGGAGCTGACCTGGAAGCCGAGGCATCTGGCAGCCCGGGGTCTCCCGCTGCTCAGCCCCCGGAGCTGGGTCAGGCAGGCTGGGAAGCACATCCCAGCGTTGGGAACACACCCCTGACCTGTGCCTGTGCCTGCTGCTGCCACTGGGAGTCTGACAATGTGCACAGCAGGCCTGGCCCCGGGGGCTCAGGGACAAAGGGCTTTTTTGTTCAGGAGACTTTGGGGTGCAGCCCCTGCTCTGGGGCAGTGACTCACGGGTTCCTCTGGTTTGATAACATCAGTTTTGCAACAGCTGGCATGTCACACACACCTGGGGCAGTGTTGAGGGCATGTGGGACCCCCGTCTGTGCCCATGGCCCCTTCAGGCTGCTCTGTCAGGACCTGGGTGTGTGGGAGGTGGCGCAGGAACAGGAGGGAACAGGAGGGGGTGTCGGAGGCCAAGTGAAGCATCTCCAGGAGCTGCCACTTAGCACGCACCAGCCCTTCCACCCACTCACACCGGGGCGCACTGAGGCCAGGCTCTGGAGGCACCCCCAGGCCTACCCGGGGAGGCTGGAGGGGCAGGGGGGGGCGGTGCCCTGCCTGGGAATTGGATGGGGGTGGGCATGGGGCGCCTCTCTCCTGCTGCTCCCTGTGTGGGACTAGGCAGGTGGCTGTGGCCAGGGTGCAGGAGCCCCCCGGTGGCTGGGCCTCCGAGACCCTCAGACGCCACTGGTGGGAGGAGCTTTCCTTCTCCTCGGCTCACTGGCTGGGTCAGGCCCGGGTCCGCGGGAGGTGGGAGCTGGGTGAGGGTCCTCCCTGGGTGCCTGTCCCGCTGACCCAGCCACCCGTGGTGTTTACTCTGGAGGAGTGGCCGGCTACTGTCTAGCTCCCATGGCCACAGCCCCAGCCCTGTTTCTCCCCAGCCTGGAACACCGCCCACGGCACAGCCAGCTGGCTGCTTCAGGGAGAGGAGGGTGGGGGCTGAAGCAGGGGCAGGCGGGCCCAGGTGTGTGGGGAGAGGGCTCTGACTGTCCAGGCCAGCCTCTGCCCCATTGCTCAGGCCTCCCTTGGTTCCAGGTCCTGCTGCCTGCCAGTGACCAGAGCTGCAGGGTAAGGGCGTATGCTCTGGGGTGGCCTTTATCTCGGGTTCTCGTGGAGAGCCCTCTGTAGAGACCCTGACCCTCCTTCTCACCTGCTGGCGCCCCTGCATCCCTCCTTTGAGGTGGCCAAGCAGGATCCCTGAAGTGTCTGTCAGGGGAGGGGCAGGAGCCTGCCGTCCAGGCCTCCTGAGAGCAGCGTGGGAAGACTCCCACTAGGGCCCTGCCAGTCAGGTGGGGCTGGGCAGACCCCTGGCACCTGCCTGTGCTCAGACCAGGTGCCACATCTCAGCCCAGTCTTCTGACCTGGGCTGCTGAGCTGGTATCCAGACTGGGATCCCGAGCTCCCGCGACCTCCCAGAATAGGTACCCCTGGCCCAGGCCTGAGGTCCCTGGTGCCCTGCCTCAAAGGAACTGATCTTTCCTGACTTCACCCGTTTCCTGTGCCCTTCCCAGGCCCCCTGGGGGGCTGTGCTCCCCGGGTGGCACTGTGGTCCCGCCTGACACTTTGGCCATCAGCCTTCATGACTCCCACCAGACCTGGGCCCTGGGAAGAGTGGGGCCAGGAGCCATGGTCCATGGGATGCCTGTGAGGCCATGCTGTAGGCCTCCTGGTCAGCGGCCAAAACAGAGACCAGGGGCTGGCCAGAGGGCAGACAGGAGAGGCCTGCTCCTGGGGCTGGCTGGTCCCACTGGCCCTCTCCTCTCCTCCCTGCCACTCTTCTTTCCCTGCCACCCCTACTCAGGCCACCCCACCCACTGTGCCACTGCCAATGGGACCCCTCGGTGGGGAAGCCTCGGTCCTTGGGAGGAAAGGGTGAGGCGGATACCAGCAGAGGGGGACCCAGGGCATGCCATGGCAGGGAGAGTGTGAGGCTGGGATGCATCAAGGTGGTGTTCTGTTCTCCTTGCGTGCTGAGGAAGCATGGGGTGGGGTCACCTGTGGGCAGTGAGGCCACAGGGGTAGTGCTGGGGCTGCCTAGGGCTGCAGGGGGTCCGGGTGGGTGGGGGACGAGCAGCATCGTCCACAGGAAGGCAGGAGTGGGGCTGGGTACCCCCAGCAAGGTGGTCATAGGATGGGCAGGTGGGGGCCAAGAGGGGAGTACTGGCCTCGCATCAGATCCTGGGCTGAGACCCAGCCAGTGGGGCACGAGGGCCAGGCTCCTGGGTGGAAGGAATGTGGGGGCAGCGTCCACAGGATGTGGGAATGCTCGGGCATGCGGCCACCACAGGCTCCTGTCCTCCCAGCCCAGAGGCTGGACAGATGGAGGACTGCCCGGATGGCAGGGTTGGGGCTGAGCCCCGGGAGGCAGAGGAGGGTGGGCCTGGCCGGTGGCTGAGTGCCGGGCAGCAAGCACCCACACTGCACTGAGCTGGGAGGGACAAGGGAAGATGGGCGTCTGCGGCTGTGCCTGTCCAGGCCAAGCGCCACAAGCGGAGGCTTTGAGCAGCAGAAATGTGTCCTCTTCCAGCTCTGGAGCCAGAAGCTGAGACCAGGGGCTTGCCAGCTGCTGCCTCTGGGTGGAGCCCTTCCTGGCCTCTGGTGGCCAGCGTGGCATTTGTTGGCTCTGCAGCAGCATGTCCCCCATCTCTGTGTCTCCCGCTCCTCTGCAGGTCTCTGTCCTCTTTCTACAAGGGCACCAGTCATATTGGAGTAGGGCCACCCTGAGAACCTCATCTCACCTTAATGGCATCTGCAAAGACCCCATGTCCAAGGAAGGTGGGGGTGAGGAGGCGAACCCCTTTGGGGGACATAATTCAATCCACAGCCAAGCAAGGCCCCACCCAGTTTGGCGGACAGATGGGGACCTCAGTGAAGGTCGGAGGGCACAGGGGGACACATCTCTGAGAGGACCCGGGCACAAGCAGCACTTTGCACCCTGAGGCTGCGCGCAGGGAGCCCAGGGAAGCCTCGCAGGCCAGCCCAGTACCTGAGCGACTTCGGGGTGCCCATTGCCAGCTCCACTTCCCAGCTGCTGCTTCTGGGCAGGTGGGCCCGGCAGGCAGGCGAGGGGCCCTGGTTCCTGGGGCAGTCATGCTCTTAGTGTGCGGTGGGGTGTGCGCGTGAGGGGTACAGCGCAGACCCGGGGATAGCCAGGTACTCATGGGAAGCCAGGGATGGCGAGAGACAGTGGGGAGCGGTCAGCGGGGGCAATGCGGATGGGTCATTCCAGTGGATAAGGGACAATACAGGGGACACATGCAAGATGGCTAGTGGGAGCGAGCCTCATGTGGAGGGTGGGGAGGCTGGGGCCAGGAGTAGGGCAAGAGGCCTGAGGGTAGGAAGGTGCGTGTGGTGGTGGGGAACAGGCAGCAGGGCCAAGGGGTCCGAGCACAGCCCGAAGCATGACAGCACCCTGCTCGCCCCTCCTGCTCCAAGGCTGGGCTGGCCTCGGGTTCCCTGAAGCTCCCAGCAGCCTTGCTGCCCCATGGCTGGGTTGGGGTGGCAAAGGGGGCAGCTTCCACAGCCCCCACCCTAATGATGGCAGCATCTTGGGGGCTGCCTGGTCCCCCGCCTGGCTCCAGCAAGCTGCCACGGGCAGCCAGAACCTGGCCCCCTGGGTGACGGCTTTGAAACTTGAGGGATCTTTGAATCTGGACGTTTCTATTTTTATCATGTGCACATGGAGGCCAGGGACCTTCTGAAGACCAGAACTTACTGGCCTAGAAGGGAGACCCCTGCTACCCTCTGGGGTGGCTCAGGGCTGGCCCGTGTGCACAGGGATAAGAGAAGCAGCTGGGTGGGCTAGCTTCTCTGCAGCTCTAGTCTGCACACTGGCCTGCAGGACCCAGAAAGGCCTGGGAGCCCCCCAGCACTGAGGGTGAGCCATGTCTTCTCTGGGCTTGTTGGAGGCAGTGGGGTTCCCCCTTGCCCCAGCCCTCAGACTTTTCTGCCCCATGGTCTTCTCCTAGAGGTGCACGTCCCGGGCAAACCCCCTGCACCACGGCCCGTCCTGCCCAGGCCCCCACTGCTGCCCTGGCCCTTCTTTTGTTTTGCCACACCAGGTGGACCCAGGCTCAGGGGAGTCTTGAGGGGCACGGGGAGGTCTTGGCTCAGGTCTGGGGAAAAGGGGTGGATGGTGGGATGCAGCACCAGCCCCAGGCACCCATCTGTGGATGTCCCATTCGCTAGGTGCTCAAACCTCATCTCCAAGAGCCCCACCATCTCCCATGCCTGACGTCCTGGGGTGGTGCCTCCCGAGTGTCTGTTTTATTAGTGATATGAGACGTATTTTTAAATTAAGCATTTATTGTTGAGATAACTGTAGATCCCTTGCAAAAATATAGGACCTGGTCATAGCTGGGATTCTGCCCAGGCAAGATGTGAGGAATTTCCATCCGAAGGACCCATACACACCCCTCCCGGGCCCCGGCGTCAACCTGTCCCATCCTTGTAATGTCACAGCATCAATGTGGGTCGCCAGCTCAGGGCACGGTTTGTTCCCTTTTGAAATTTGCTAGGTCGTGCAATACAAAATTTCCATTTTGTAGGTCACAGGTCAGAACTGGGTGCATGTTGGCACTTTCATACAATTCACCCAAATGCTAAAGCTCTCGGGGCCCTGCACACATGCCGGGATTTTTAGATTTTCCGCAAGGGCCACTGGGCAGGGATCTGGGGTCTGATCTTTGGCTCAAATCCTGGCTCTGCCACTCTAGCCACGTGGGCCTCAGTGAGGCTGTGCGGCTCAAGCACCTATTCCTCATCTGGAAAAACAGAGCTGTGCACACAGTGACTCGCCTGTGCTCCCAGGGTTTGTTGGGCCATCCAGGTAAAAATGGTTGGCAGGAATTGGGTCCTACTGCGGTCAGCAACCTTCAGGAACCTCCCCCCTCATTTGCAGAGCTGGACCCCATTCTGCTCACCCTGGCGTACTCACTGGGATTCTCTCACGGTGTATACAGGGCCAGCTCTCTGTCTCCAGCACAGTCAGAAAAGTCTCACCTTCTCCTCAGAACACGCAGATCTCTGCACCTCTCTGGTCCAGCCTTGGTCTTCTAAAGGTGGGAGAATCACTTTCAGGTCAGCAACCACAAGACTGCCTTGCTTCTTTCTGGGTTGAGACTCTGAGTTCTGGATATTCTACCTTTAAACAGAAATAACCCAAACCTGCTGTAATGGACTGATTGTGCCCCCAAAAGTCTGACTGAAGCACTAACCCCAGTGTGGTGATGTTTGGAGCAGGGCCTCGGGAGGCGACAGGATTTAATGAGGTGGGGGGGGGCCACGATAGAATCAGTGTCCTTATGAGAAGAGACACCAGAGAGTGTGCTCCGGCTCTCCCAGCCGCAAGCATGGCTAGACAGCAGCTGTCCGCACCCGGGGAGGAGGCCCTCTCTGATACACAGCCCTGCTGGGCGCCCTCCCCCCACCCAGGTCTCAGATGTCCAGCCTCTGGGGCCTGAGAAACACCACCTACAGCTTTAGCCTCAGTCTGTGGTGTTTTGTGGTCATCATCTGAGCTGCTCAGACACCTACTCTTAAAATCCATGGCTTGACAAAAAATATGGCAGTGAGGCCCTGTGAGGCCTGTGCTCCCCACTCCTATTGCCCCAGGCGGGCCATGGACATTGGGCTGCACAGCCAGAAAACCCGTCAGGCCCCAGAATGAGAAGACACAGCATTGCTCACCACTGGGCAAGAAAGGCTTGTGGGAGGCTGGGGACCACTTCATTCTGCTCTTGCAACCACCGCAGTGTTCACTGCTCACATTTAATGGGGGAAAAGGAGACCCCCATCTTCTGAGGATGTTCAGGTATGCGAGAGGCAACTGGTCGGGGCGCATGGAAATGCCCCCTGTCTCCAAAAGGACACCGGCTGACAAAGCCTGTTTTCTTAGGACAGACTTTGGGAAGTCTCATCAACATCTTAAGTGTTCAGATTCCTGGAACTTGGGGCCAAGGTTAAAATAACAGACGTGGGTGTGAGACACACTTGCCCCGAGGAAGCCTTGAAAGGAAAGTTTTCTCAGAAAGAGACAATGGCGATGACTTATGTGTAAACTGACAAGAGAAATGGACAGTTTTGAAATTCTTCCACGTTTAAACACACACACACACAGTGCCAGGGATACAACTCAGGCTGTAAGAACAGATTAATCCACAAGTTCCAAGTTCTGATAGGAAAATCTCTTCTTAAATATTAAAATACTGAAGCCCACATACTCCCCAATTTAAGCTCTTATCTACAATATTTATAAATAAATCACAGGCAAGCACTGAATTACATTTATCAGGAGTTCACTCCAGGGCAACACCACTAAAGCTACTCAACATAAAATGAAGCTAAATCTTAGACTCACACATGACAAATGGCACTAACATGGGACATAAACAGAAGGTAATCTAGCCCAATGAAGCAACAGTAGCTTTGATAAGAGCCACTGGATTGCAATACGCAGGTAAGTTGCAACATGCCAAGGGCCTGGGGTCAGCTCACAGCCGTCTGAGTGGTGCAGCAGCTTCCCAGGAGCAAGGTCAGTAGGGTGGATGCAGGGTGTGAGGTAGTCCCCACTCCAGAACAAGTCGGAATTCCTTCTGTGGGGTCAGGTTCCGCATGGGCCTGTCAGTCCCAACCTCTGGCTCCTCGCCCCTGCCTTGGGAGAAGACACCCAGGGGACAGTCTATGGGCGGAGCTGCAAGCCCCTGCAGACTGGGGAGGTTTTGCCTGCAGTCACACCCCACCCAGGCAGCTTCCCCGTCCAGGCCAATGATGACTGAAATCCAGGGACAGGGTATCATTCCCTGGACATGATGCATTGCCTTGGCAGGTTCCAGGGCTTTCCCAGATTCTGCACAAAATGTTCTTGAGCTGGACCGCATGTGTGACGGGGGCACCCAGGAGCTGAGGTCTAGGTGTTTCCCACGGTGCTTGAGAAAGCCGCAGCGGCCACGGGATAAACCAGGTCCCCTTGAGAGCTGGACTAAACTCGGCCAACCAGCTAGAACCTGTCAGCTTAGCTTGTGTAAGGCCAATGGGAGGCCCAAAGGACTCTGGCGACGGCTGCGCTGAGAGCCCGAAGCCGGGTGACACGCGCCCCCGTGGCTCAGGGGATGCCCTCCTTCCTCTGGCAGCACTGTGAGGGCGGTGCAGACCAGTCGTACACGTACGAGAGGCGCAGCTGCACCTCCTGTTTGCACAGGCGGCCCTCGCGCGTCAGCGTCTGGTGCTTCTCCAGCATGTCCTCCAGGCTCTGCTTGTGCGTCACCAGGTACTGGTTGCTGCATCCGCGAGACTTGTACTCGGTGTCGAAGCGCGGGTCGTGCTCGCGCTGCACGTCCACCGGCGCCAGCCAGGCGCCCAGCGATACGTCCTCGCTGTGCCAAGCGCGCAGGTACTCGCGGCTGAGGCGCAGGTAACGCACCAGGTCTGCGGAGAGCACGTAGCCGCCGCCCAGCGCATACGGCAGGTAGTAGTCGCAGAGCTGCCAGGAGGCCTCGCGCCAGCGGCCCCCGGGCTTGACGCGGCCGCGGCCCGAGAAGAAGCCCCAGTAGAGGCGGCGGCGGCGCGCGGGGTCGCGGGCGCGCAGCTCGGCCAGCAGCGCGTCCAGCCGTGCGAAGGAGTCATCGTCCGCCTTGAGCACGAACTCGAAGGCCACGTGCTCGTCCAACCAGGCCAGCATGGCCAGCACCTTGACCGTGAGGTTCTCGTAGGCGTCGCGCAGCGCGGGCAGCATCAGCAGGTCGCCGTGCCGCTCCTGCTCGCGCTCCAGCGCGCGCCGCTCCTCGGCGCTCAGGCCGCCTGTGCCCACGGCGAAGCGCGCCCATACGTCGTCCGGGCCGCCGCGCCGCGCCGCCAGCCACGTGCCGCGGACCACGCTGCGCCGCTCAGCCGCCCGCGGCGCTGGCCACCAGCACGGCCAGAAAGGCGGCGCGCGCGGGCGCGGAGCCGCGGAGGGCGGCGCTGGGCCGCGCGGCCGCGCAGCGCGCCAGGTAGAACAGGGCGGCACCGCAGGCCACCGCCCAGGCCCAGTGCCGCCCGGGGGGCTTATTGTTCAAAAGGGCTTAAATCAGACATAAAAAGTTTTATAAGACTTTCTGGACAGCACATAGTTCTTTCATAAACACTATTTTGATGATTTAGGTTGTCTGTTAGGAAATAATGCAGAAAAATGCTGGTAATAGTATATTCGGTATGGTGAGAATATTGGATATGAAAGGAAAAATACCTTGTGGAAAGCATGCTCATGCTTTTACCATTTAAGGAGCATCTAAAAAGTTCAGTAATTTAGAAGTTACTGAAATATAGACACTATGTTTTAATCCTAATACAATACTTCCTACTGAACCAGCTTCACTCCATCTTATGATAAAAACTTACTAAAATTTTATAACAGTACAGGAGAAATTTCATTTAGTAGGTATACAATAAAAATTAAAAAAACATCATCACTATGAAAGAATTATATTGCTCTCAAACGTAAAAATTCCCATATTTAAAGAAAATATTAGTAAATCTATAAAAACATATTAAGTGGTTTCACAATACAATAAGAATTTCTGGATAGTAACTAAGCTATTTGGAATATAACTGAATAAAAGAAAGGAAGAATCAAGCTACTCAGCTCTGGGGCCTCCCACTGTGATATTCAGCCTGCTGAGCCTTCCTCCAAGCCTGATGGCACTGGCAGGCAAACCAGCAGTCACTGCTCTGGCATCAGGCTAGACAGAGGGAGGCCCCGCCTACAACAGGTAGAGACTCAAAGCACAGGGGCTTACACCTGTGTGCTCAGCCCACTGGCTCTGATAAAGGAGACAGGCACGGCAGCTGGGAATCAGGAAATAGAGCTTTCCTCCCTCCAGGCACAAGCCCCACTCCCCTACAAACCCCAATCTCACTCTAGGGGCTGAGCAGCTCTAGAGACTGGAGCTTCTGGGCACTAGAGGGCACCACACAGAAATATGAAATGTCAAAAGAATAGCATTCAGACCAAAATCTCACAAACCCCAGAAAAAGGGTCAAATGAAACTGAACTCACCAGTCCTCCTGAAAGAGAGTTCAAAATAAAAATCATAAACATGCTTATGGAGGTACAAAAAAATATTCAAGAACTCGGGAATGCATTTTAAAATGGAGATTCAATCATCAGGAAACTCTATATCTGAAATGAAACATACAATGGAGGGATTTAAAAGCAGATTAGATGTAGTAGAAGAGACGGTAAATGGAATAGAAATTAGAGAAGAGGAATACAAAGAAGCTGAGGCACAGAGATAAAAATGAATCTCTAATAATGAAAGAATATTGAGAGAACTGTGTGACCAATCCAAATGGAACAATATTCGCATAATAGGGGTACTAGAAGAAGAAGAGAGAGAAAAAGGGATAGAAAGTGTCATAGAGGAGGTAATTGCTGAAAACTTCCACAGTCTGGGGAAGGAGATACTCTCTCAAGCTGTGGAGGTGAACAGATCTCCCAACACAAGAGACCCAATGAAGACAACATCAAGTCATATAACAATTAAAATGGCAAAGATCAAGGAAAAAGACAGACTTTTAAAAGCAGCTAGAGAGAGAGAAAAAAAATCGCATACAAAGGAAACCCAGTAGGCTATCATCATATTTCTCAAGAGAAACCTTACAGGCCAGAAGGGAGTGGAATGATATATTTAATGCAATGAAGCAGAAGGACCTTGAACCAAGAATACTCTACCTGGCAAGGTTATCATTCAAATTTGAAGGAGGGATTAAATAACTTTCAGATAAACAAAAGCTGAGAGAATTTACCTCCCACAAACCACTTCTACAGTGCATTTTGGAGGACTCCTATAGATGGAAATATTCCTAAAGCTAAACAGATGTCACCCAAGGGATAGACAAAGAGTACAGAATATTATTCATAACATACAAAGAATGGAGGAAAAAGAAAAAGGAGGAGAAAAAAAAGAATCTTTAGGTTGTGTTTGTAATAGCATATGAAGTGAGTTAAATTAGACTGTTAGATACTAAGGGAATTACCCTGGAACCTTTGGTAACCACAAATCTAAAGCCTGCAATGGCAATAAGTACACACCTACTGATAATTACCCTAAAAGTAAATGGTCTGAATATACTAATCAAAAGACATAGAGTCACTGAATGGGTTAAAAAACAAGACCCATCTACATACTGCCTACAAGAGACTCATTTCAAACCCAAAGACATAGATAGACTAAAACTGATATTTCATGCAACTAATAGGGAGAAAAAAGCAGGACTTATAGTACCTGTATCAGACAAAATAGACTTCAAAACAAAGAAAGTAACAAGACACAAAAGACATTATATAATGATAAAGGGTGAGTCCAACAAGAGGATATAACTATTATAAACATCTATGTACTCAACACAGGATCACCTATGTATGTAAAACAAATACTAACAGAATTAAAGGGGGAAACAGAGTGCAATGAATTCATTTTGGGAGACTTCAACACACCACTCACTGTGAAGGACAGATCAACCAGACAGAAAATAAATAAAGAGACAGAAGCACTGAACAACGTATTAGAGCAGATGGACCTAACGGACATCTACAGAACACTTCACCCAAAAGCAACAGGATACATTTTTCTCAAGTGCACATGGAACATTTTCAAGAATAGATCATATACTAGGCCACAAAAAGAACCTCAGTAAATTTAAAAAGATTGAAATTGTACCAACCAGCTTCTCAGATCAGAAAGGTATGAATATAGAAATAAATTACTCAAAGAAAATGAAAAAGCCACAAAACACATGGAGGCTTAATAACATGCTCCTAAATAATCAATGGATCAATGACCAAATAAAAACAGAGATGATGCAATATATGGAGACAAATGACAGCAATAATTCAACACTGCAAAATCTGTGGGATGCAGTGAAGGTCGAGCTAAGAGGGAAATACATTGCAATACAGGCCTACCTCAGGAAAGAAGAAGAATCCCAAATGAACAGTCTAAACTCACAATTAATGAAACTAGAAAAGGAAGAGCAAATGAGGCCCGAAGTCAGTAGAAGGAGGGACATAATAAAGATTAAAGCAGAAATGAATAAAATTGAGAAGAATAAAATAATAGAATCAATGAAAGCAAGACCTAGTTCTTCGAGAAATTAAACAAAATAGATATACCCCGAGCCAGACTTATCAAGAAAAAAAGAGAGTCGGCACACATAAACAGAATGAGAAATGAGAAAGGAAAAATCGCTATGGACACCACAGAAATACAAAGAATTATGAGAGAATACTATGAAAAATTATATGGTAACAAACTGGGTAACCTAGAAGAAATAACAACTTTCTAGAAAAATACAACCTTCCAAGCCTGACCCAGGAAGAAACAGAAAATCTGAATAGACCAATTACCAGCAAAGAAAATGAACTGGTAATCAAAAAACTACCCAAGAACAAAACACCTTGAACAAATGGTTTCACTGCTGAATTTTATCAAACATTTAGTGAAGACCTAATACTCATCCTCCTTATTTTCCAAAAAGCAAAAGAGGAGGGAATACTCCCAAACTCATTCTATGAGGCCAACATCACTCTAATACCAAACCATGCAGACACCATAATAAAAAAAAATTACAGACCAATATCGATGATGAACATGGATGCAAAAACACTCAACAAAATATTCAAAATATTAGCAAACTGAATTCAAAAATACATCAAAAAGATCATCCATCATGATCAAGTGGGATTCATCCCAGGGATGCAAGGATTTTACAACATTTGAAAATCCATCAACATCATCTACTACATGAATAAAAAGGACAAATACCACATGATCATCCCCATAGATGCTTAAAAAGAATTCAACAAAATTCAACATTCATTCATGATAAAAACTCTCAACAAAATGGGTATAGAGGGCAAGTACCTCAACACAATAAAGGCCATATATGACAAACCCACAGCCAACATTATACTTAACAGTGAGAAACTGAAAGCTTTTTCTTTAAGATCTGGAACAAGACAAGGATGCCCCATCTCCCCACTTTACTCAACGTAGTTCTAGAGGTCCTAGCCATGGTAATCAGAAAACACAAAGAAATAAAAGGCATCCAGATTGGCAAGGAAGAAGTTAAACTGTCCCTGTTTGCAGATGACATGATATTGTACATAAAAAACCCTAAAGAATCCATGCAAAAACTACTAGAACTAATATCTGAATTCAGTAGAGTTGTGGGATAAAAAATTAATACACAGAAATCTGTTGCCTTCCTGTACACTAATGATGAACTAGAAACTAGAAGAAAGAGAAATCAGGAAGACAATTCCATTCACAATTGCATCCAAAAGAATAAAATACCTAGGAGTAAACCTAACCAAGGAAGTGAAAGACTTATACTCTAAAAAGTACAAGGCATTCATGAGAGAAATTAAAGAAGATACCAATAAATGGGAACACATCCCGTGCTCATGGATAGGAAGAATTAATATTGTCAAAATGGCCATCCTGCCTAAAGCAATCTACAGATTCAATGCAATTCCTATCAAAATATCAACAGCATTCTTCAATGAACTAGAGCAAATAGTTCTAAAATTCATATGGAACCACAAAAGACCCCGAATAGCCAAAGCAATCCTGAGAAGGAAGAATAAAGGAGGGGTAATTAGGCTCCCTGACTTCAAGCTTTACTACAAAGCCACAGTAACCAAGACAATTTGGTACTGGCACAAGAACAGACCCATAACCAATGGAACAGACTAGAGAGCCCCGACATAAACCCAAGCATATATGGTCAATTAATATATGATAAAGGAGCCATGGATATACAATGGAGAAATGACAGCCTCTTCAATAGCTGGTGTTGGCAAAACTGGACAGCTACATGTGAGAGAATGAAACTGGATTATTGTCCAACCCTATACACAAAATGTATTAAAGACCTGAATGCAAGTCATGAAACCATAAAATTCTTAGAAAAAAACATAGGCAAAAATCTCTTGGACATAAACATGAGCAACTTTTTCATGAACATATCTCCCTGAGCAAGGGAAACAAAAGCAAAAATGAAAAAAATGGGACTATATCAAACTAAAAAGTTTCTGTTCAGCAAAGGACACCATCAGTAGAACAAAAAGATATCCTACAGTGTGGGAGAATATATTCATAAATGACGTATCCAATAAGTGGTTGACATCCAAATTATATAAAGAACTCATGCACCTCAATGAACAAAAATCAAATAAGCCAATTAAAAAATGGGCAGAGGAGCTGCGCAGACACTTCTCCAAAGAAAAAATTCAGATGGTCAACAGGCACATGAAAAGATGCTCCACATCGCTAATCATGAGAGAAATGCAAATTAAAACCAAAATGAGATATCACCTCACACCAGTTAGAATAGCCACCATCCAAAAGACAACAACAAATGTTGGCAAGGATGTGGAGAAAGGGGAACCCTCCTACACTGCTGGTAGGGATGTAAATTAGTTCAACCATTGTGGAAAGCAATGTAGAGGTTCCTCAAAAACTAAAAATAGAAATGCCATTTGACCCAGGATTTCCACTCCTAGGAATTTACCCTAAGAATGCATCAGCACAGTTTGAAAAAGACATATGAACCCCTATGTTTATCGCAGCACTATTAACAATAGCCAAGAAATGGAAGCAACCTAAGTGTCCATCAGTAGATGAATGGATAAAGAAGTGGTACATATACAAAATGGAATTTTATTCAGCTATAAGAAGAAAACAAATCCTACCATTTGCAACAACATGGATGGAGCTAGAGGGTATTGTGCTCAGTGAAATAAGCCAGGCAGTGAAAGACAAGTATCAAATGATTTCACTTATCTGTGGAGTATAAGATCAAAGAAATAAACTGAAGGAACAAAACAGCAGCAGACTCACAGAACCTAAGAATGGACTAATAGTTACCAAAGGGTAAGGGAGTAGGGAAGATGGGTGGGAAGGGAGGGAAAAGGTGGAAAAAGGGGTATTATGATTAGCACACATAATGTAGCAGGGGGAGGGGATACGGGAAGGCAGTTTAACACAGAGAACACATGTAGTGATTCTATAGCATCTTTCTACGGTGATGGACATCTTACTAAGCTGATGTGACTGTAATGGGGTAAGTGGTGGGGACTTGATAATAGGGGGAGTCTAGTAACCATAATGTTGTTCATATAATTGTAAATTAATAATACTAAAATAAAAAATAAAATTAATTAAAAAAATAAAAATAAAAACAAGTTATCACTCTGTTATTCTTTTACTGATAAACTTCCTTTGGGTTCTACTTTTATTTGAGGTCTTCTTTGGTGTTCTTCCAATTCACTAAGTTTGGGTGAAGATTTATGTCTATCTATACAGCTTAGGTTTAGCTGAATTCCTGAATATGAGAATGCATAACTTTCACCAGTTCTGAAAAATTCTCAGCTATTATCTTTTAAAATATTTCTTCTTTCTCATTCTCTATTTCTCCATCTAGAGCTCCATGTAGCTTTTATGTCCTCACTCTTTCTTGTTCTTCAACTTATTTTCTTATTTTCTATGTTTCATTGCTGCATTCCAGAATATTTTTCAAGTTCAACTTCTTTAATTCTCCCTTCAGATAAGTCTTATCTATTTACTATTTCATCTATTGTTTCTATAATACATTTTCCATGTCAATTTTTTTTACCATTTCTGCTTGGTGATTCAGAACAATGTTTTGTTACCTGCAATCCTTTTATACTTCCTTTATTTATTTAATCACATTGAAGTTACTATTTATTTGGGTGCTTGAAATATTCTCTATCTGCACTTGGATAGGAGTTATATGGAACTGTGTTTATACACACACATACAAACACATATTTGTTAAATTGTTAGCTTAAGATTTGTACATGTTACATGTACATGCTACCATATGCTGTTGTAATAAATTACCACAAATTTCAGGGCTTGAAACAACACAAATTTATTATCTTAAATTCTGAAGGTCTGAATTTTGAAATGCTTATTGTGGAGTTAAAATCAAACACTGTTTCTTCTAGAGGTTCTAAGGGAGAATCTGTCTATTCCTTGACCTTTTCAGCTTCTAGAGGCTGCCCACATTCCATGGCTCATGGCTGAATCACTCTGATGTCTCTGCTTCCATCTCAGCATCTTTCCCTCTGTCTCTGCCCCTCCTGACTCTTTCTTACCTTTGTGGCTGTATGATGTCTACCTGGTAATAAAGGAAGATTCCTGCATTTCAAGATCCTTAATTTAAATACAAATGCAAATTCCCTTTTGCCACATTAAGGTAACATAGTCATAAATTCTGGAGCTTAGAATGTAGACATCTCTATGGGGACATTACTCTGCCTACAACACTATGTAAATTATATCTCACAAATAAATAAATAAACAAATCCTGTTTTTGTAGCAAAAAACAAAAAAGAACCACAGAGATAGTGCTTAAGATATTTTCAAGAATCAAATTGTATCCTTTAGCATTAAATATCAGACTTAAGTTTCCTGCCAGTATATAGTACACATAAAGGAAAGTTAGGAGAAATATTTATTTAATGATCATTTATCAATTGTAATGTTTTTTTCTATAGAAAAAGTTTAGAAAAATCTTGTTTAGAAAACTCTACCTCCATCTACAGAACCCAGTAGTTCTTGATATCATATAAATATAATGCCCATACTTTTATTCTTCCTGATACAAAGGCAAGCTCTAAAAAATCATGACTATGGGGGAAAAAAAAGTGATGGATCTCAAAGGGCTTAAAGTTTCAAGTTGACAACAGGTTTTATTTGACATTAACTCATTAAGTCATTGAATTCTTATCTCATCCTGGCAAAATTTTGAAGTGAGAGGGTATTGTGTTTCTCGTGTCTATTTATAGTTATTCCTGGATGAGCTTCTTAAAAGAAATTTCATTAAAATTTCCAAAGTTGTATTTGGAAAAGTAGGATAAATTTAGAATCATTGAATTGCAAAGTAAAATACAACAGACCACAGCAGTAAACTTCTTATTCCCTGGGGCAAGAGGGACTTGGAAGAAAAGACTGTCTCTGCCAATCACAGTCTTCCTCTGACATCTTTTCCTCTAATGGTACTCTTAAGATGTTTTATGAAGAAAAAGCTATTTTCCTCCAAGTTATCAGTTAAAATATATTTTCATGAGTTCCAAAGGACAACTGCCAGGATGAAAACCTATAAACTTTAGGACTGAAGTTTTGTTTTGTCCTGGGAATGTCAGTATCTTATTTTATCCCTAGTGTTAGGAAAATTATGTGATGCATCCATTTTATTTATCTTTCATTAGGCCAGTGCAGACATACTCCACCTCTCAACACCACAAACCTTGCCAGTCTACAAGTTTAGCTCTGTGTGTTTGTGTCTCAGTGATACAGAGGCCTGGGAAGTTTTATATTATGTTTTCAGATTTTTACAGCTTTGCAGCAAGAACTGTATGAATTTTCCATAAATATTGGAGAAATAAAGCAGTAACCTTGATATTTGAAAGAACTAGTACATAAAACAAAAACTAGACAGAAACATTTGTTCAGGGGATCTTTTTTCTTTCTTTCATTTTTCCTTTCTTTTTAGATTAAAAAAAATGCATAAAACTTTGGACTGCATTGAGTGACAATTCTAATATTCCTGACATTGAATCTAATCTCTTTCTTGATAAAAGACATTACTAATGCTCTTTCACTTTGCTTCTTTAAGAAATGAACCATAGCCAAGAGAATTATTCTTTTGGTCTTTGTGTTTTCATTGCTATTCTGCTGCTCTGTGTGTGTGTGTACATGTGATGTGATGTACACTAGCTCAGGTGGAAATATATATTTATTAAATCAAAGAATGGTCATTTTAGGGGATGGATTAATGTATTTTTATTTGTAGATGATCCTCTTTCTCATATTTTCACCATCACAGTTGTAGCTCAGGGAGACCATCAGATGAGTGTGTTATGATGTGCATATTGTTTTCTAGGCCAGCGTGATTCTAGGTTATGTTGCAGTAACAGACTACTCTACAGTATCAGTGGCCTAAAATGATCAAGGTGTGTTTTCCTTCCTCTTACTTTCCCACTGCAGACTGGCTCCTGTTCTTCTCCATGTGGTCATCTTTCTGGGATACAGGCTGATTGTGGGCCCATCTCCAAAATGTTTGTGATTACTGTGAAAGAAAAGGAGACAGAGAGTGCAGCATGACAAATCATATTATTTCTTAAATGCCACACTTAAAATTCTTAAGGAAATATGATATACCAATTCTGTTTAATTTCATTAGTCAAATCAAGTCATAGATGTGTCTCTGTCTAAAGGTGTTGAAAGACCAATGTAATCATACGCCTGGGTGGTAGAATGCCTAATAAGACTGGAAAATTTCCTATCTGCTAGCAATTTAAAAAATCTCTTATTACTAACTAATTGACACAATTCAAATTGCTTCACTCTATCTTTTCACGTGTTTCTATGTATGCGAGACCTCCTTACCTTTCCTAAACATGCTAAGATTGGTTACATACAAAGTGTCTTTATTGTCAATTTCATATTCTCATGATAGGTATTACTCATATGTAGGAACTGCTTCTTGTGCTGATCTGATCTGTTCATTTGGTTGGTTTTAGTTGACAAAGAATAGATATAACCTCAAAGGCATTGCATCATTTTTCCCACCTCCATGTTGATTTTACAGTTGATTCCTTTATGGAGTTTTTCTGTTTTTCTATTTTCTGTTTTTCTGTTTCCCAATGCCTCCATTGACTGTGGTTCATCTGAATGGCTGTGTTAAGAAAGAGATAGATATTAGTAAGAGTGTCAGCTTCAAAGGTATTGAAGTTCTACAGATGCCCCTTTCATTTACTTTCCTGCAAAATCAATGTCTTCTGCCTCTGATTCTGTCAAGATACTGAGTGATCTTAGGAAACACATCAATTTCATATTATGTCTATACTGACCATGATCTATAAAATATGAGGGTACATTTATATATTCTTTTTCCCAATTCTATCATCAATATGCTGTAAAGGAATGGGTAGAAATAGCACAGAGATTAATACTTCATGGCAGGAAGAGGTAGAATGTACTTAACAATCTAACTTTTGAGGAGGTCAATCATTACCTTCTCTCTAGTATGTGTTCATAGAATTTTACTATTTCTGATTGGACCTATGGCATGGCTTGCCCTTGCTTTGAAGAGCTAAAATTACCCTTGAATAATGACTTGAAAACCTAAATCTGAGTTTCTTTTGTCCTCTTGGAGTGACTTCAGTTTGCAGTTGATGCTCCATAACTTATACTGAGCTGAATTGAATATTTGATGTCAGTTCTGTTTCATATGGCCAACGACTTGGCTTTTTTCCCCAGAGTCTGATTTACAGTCATCTGAATCTAGTTGAACCATCTTTCTTTGATCCCTAATGCCTCCGTGGTTTAGTCATGTTGCTTAAGGAGCAGACTCTCTGGATGTTGACAGTCGTTATGTCAGCAGGCTTCCTGTTGGCTTCTCTTCTTTCATTTCTACCTGTTTTTCCTTTCGCTCCCTCCACTAAAGCAATTCTGGGCGCCTCTCTGATTTCGGAACGATCAAAACAGCGTATCACGTGAAATCCATTGTATTTGTTGCTCCTTCTGCCTGAAATCGTCTTTCCCAGATAACCTCATCATCAGCTTTCACTTCCTTTGTTTTTCTGTAATTCATCTTTTCTGTGAGACTGGCTTGACTACTCTGTAAAATTGCACAATACTGCTGTTATACAGAATAACATAAACAGAATTGGCATTAAACACATTGTCTTAGTCCACTATAACAAAAATTCCATAGAATGGGTGGCTTAAGCTACACAGATTTATTTCTTACAGTTCTGGAGGTGGGAAAGTCAAAAATCAAGATGCTAGCAGATCTGGTGTCCAGGTGAGAGCCTGTTTCCTGGCTTATAAACAGCCCATCTTCTCACTGAGTCTCCACTTGGCAGAGGGGGCAAGGGAACTTTCTGCAGTCTTTTTTGTGGGGACACCACTCCCATTTGTGAGGATTCCACCCTCATGGCCTAATCAGCTCCCAAAAGTCCCACCTCCTAACACTATCACACTGGAGGTTAGGATTCCAACATACACATTTTGGGTGAACACCTCCTGTCCGTAACACTTATAGATGAGAAAATAAGCAAGTACCAATTTTAAACATCTAAGTTTCATAATTATTCACTGTTCCTGTGAGTTTGATAATGAATTACTTACTATGTATCAGTCAGGATAGTACTGGTTTGTTTGTAACAAGAAGACTTAATAAAAAAAAAGACAGTCATTGTTCCATGTACTTGAACATTCTAGAGTACCCTTAGCTTGAGGTGAGCCTTAATACAAGGGCTTACATGGTCTGAACTGGATTTTTGCTCTTTGACTTGTCCTGCTCAGTGCTGGCTCTAGGCTCAAGCAGGTTCCTACTTATTGTCCCAATGGAACCCAGGACTATATTCTTCATTCTTAGCAGAAAAGGGAAAGCTCCTTCAGGAACTTAAGGAAAGTCCCATAATTGAGTTTCACTTACTCTGATGGGCAAGCCATGGCTGGAAAATGTAGACTGTTGTTTCATACAGAGAAAAGGAGAAAGGGAGACTTAAGCAGTTTACTATGTACTTACTTTTCCCCTTGGGATGATAATAGTTATTGAATAACTCAAAATTAACACCTGTAAATGTCATCTTAATCTCCTGCAAACCACATTAGAGCACATTCATTCATCACAAGCTGTGCAGAACAATGCCTGTTCTTTTCTGTTTTGTGCTTTTTTTTTGGCTAATTTTTGCTGATGGCTGTTTGATAACACATTCACATAACCTAATTTATTTCAAGTTTATGTGTTTGGGGTCTAGTTTCAATATATTCTTAAAGCAAAATATAGCATGTCCTCCATTATTCTCTTTAGTACTTATATATATGTGAATAGACCTTTTATGCCATACCATTAGTTTTTTTAACTACTACACTGTTTTTAGTTACTATAAACAAATGTACACTAATTTTTTTTAAAAGGTGTTCTAAATCTGTCTTGTCTCTCAACAACTGGAAAATGGCAAGTGATATTTAAAGTGTTTCCAATTTCTACTTTCTCTAGTCATTTTTATATTTCCTTAGAGTGAAAACAAAATCCATAGTTATTTACAATTTGTAATTGTAAACGTATCTCAACTAGCCTCCTGTTCAGGACAACATATTGCTCATCCAGGTAAATAGTCTCCTTCCACAGACAAAAGATGGCTCAACTGGGAAAATGCTTATTTAGGAGATCACTTGCCAACCTTCATCTTACCTGCCATCAATTCTAAATGCTAATGGCAGAAATGTTGGCCAATCCCCATCAAATGTCTATGTTGGAAAACCTGCCTTCGTAAGCACTAGAACACCGACCCTGAAAGCCTATAACATCCATCCTCCATCTCCCTTCTGGGATACTACTTAGGCTCTCAAGATGGTGCTTTCCCTTACTTTAGCAAATAATAAATTCAGCTCCACTTGATTCAGATCTGCTTGATCAATAGGATATTTTGGTGGCCTTTACAGGGAGTTGACTGTGGCTATAGGTCAGTTAGGTATGACTTTGGTATACAAATGATAGAAATCCTGCTTGTGTCCTGGATTCTGTCTCTGAAGTGGATTTGCCTTGATCCCTTCATTATGCACTATCTTCTAATGGGTGCTATTGTTTTGTATACTGAGTCGATGGATGGAGATAATTTCCCTCTTTATAGCTGCTAAGTGCTTATAATATCAGATGCTTTCTAATGGATCTTAAAATTTTCATAGAAAGTAATGGAAAAGTTCAAAGCTAAAATGAAAATTATAAAGAAATAGAGACTAAGAATACTTCTGTCATTTCTTGGCCATTCTCTGCTGTTTAAGAGAGTGATGTCGAATCGCCTCAAACCCCAGGAAAACTCTGGTTCAGAAATTACACTTTGGCCTTCATACTTTTAAGCAAAGTAACAATTGGTTTCATATAAGTGGTTCCTTCAAAAATAACTTAAAATAATAGATTATTTTACTTTCTATCTTGAAACTTTTTACAGAAGGGAGAAGATGGTTCCCACCATGGATTTGGCAGAAAACAATGGGATAACTCTAAGATTTACATATTTGTGTCAGATATTCTTGAAGTATTTGAAATATTTCATTTATTGACATTGTCTTATATAAAATGATAGTGTTATGTTTTTCTAATATGGAATACATTCAGTCATTCTCTATGGAATTCAGTAAAACATTCCCAAGTTAAAATCCACTTATCGTTTTTCTTCAACAGCTACTGTGGCTTTTTAAATGGGTTCAGTGTCAGAGAGGGCAATATTTTTCAAAATTAATGTTTTTTTCTTTCTTTTATCTTTTTATTTTAGGTTGACTAATGGAAATCCATATGATCCCAGATAAAGTTGCAATTCAATTACTGAAAGTGAATATGATATAATATTTAAGGTCAAAGTTTCCAAAACCAAACAACTTGCACTGAATTCTAATTCTACCTTTCTCTTACTGGGAAACTTTGCAGGTCATTCTCTAAACTCTCTAAGTTATCCCCTTTAGAAAATGAGAAAAATAATATCTAATATATAGGCCTGCTAGGTGAACTCAAAGATACATGGTTAGACCCGTTTAATACAGCGGCTGGCACAGGGCAAGTGATCAATAAGTGTCAGCTATTATTATCATTATCTCTTTTCTAAACTTATAAAACCTTTCTACATCTATAAAAACCACTACCTTTTTCAAGAAAAATATTAAACCACAAAATCCTTTCCACATTTCTAGATAAGACAGATAAGTACAGAGAACCAGAATTGAGATACATGTCCCTGTTGATGATCCAGGCACACGTGAGAAAATTTGATCAAGATAGCCAAGCATTCCTGGGAAGAGTATGACTGGGGTCACATTTTATAGTGAGGGGAGTTGGAAGTCCCAGAGCTTTATGAGCAGAGGAGTGTTTATTCGCCTAAAGTGAGGAAGCCTGATCTTGACTGAAGGAAAAATGCCAAATGTAGGAGTTGACCTAAATAATTTTTCCAAGAAGTTTATAGTTGCAAAGCCTCTAATTAGAAACTGTTCTTCTCTAGAGGAGAAAAATCTGATATGCTGCTACTTTGTCTTCTTTGAGAGATATAAATCTAAAAGTTTTGGAACTTCACCAAGGTATAAGGAATGACAGCCAAATCTTAGTTAAGTCTCAGTTTTCAGGAAATCGAGTAAGAAATGTCTGGCTTTGCTGCTTCAAGTATTGTTTTAGGCTCAGACAATGTCCAGCTCTTGGTGATTTATACCAGAAGTGAGGAGATCCTACTGAATCACCTTTTGAAACACCTTTTATAGTGGTTTGGTGAAAGTTGAAATTTTGGGGGGTTGCTCCCCAAAAGAAAGTTTGTGAAATTAAATGATTACCCAGTTTTTTTTTTTTTTGTGTGTGTGTGTGTGTATTGTTTTGCTGTGAGAATAAAATCCAAGCCAAGTTCTTTTACGGAGCTGCCTACATTTCATTTACTTCCTTCAGACTCTTAATCCTCTTCCAGAAAGACTAGGGGATAAGTAGTTACTTTGGAATTTCCTAGAGAGGTTTTTGAAAATTAAGTTAATTTAGAGAGAAGCAATCTCCAACTACAGTTCAGGAGAGATTACATGAGTTTTCAGGTCTTTGGAAAATGTTTAATCCCTTTACGTATAATACATTCCAGCCCCACTCCATTACATTCCCATTTTCTCTATTACAAAGTATTTTGAATGCTCAGCACTTGAAGTAAGAAATTTGGTAATAATACAAGTGGAAAAAATTTTAAATTATACAAAGTGCATAATATAAAAAGACTCAGGAGACTGGCCATCAGCTCATCACTTTATGCTTGAATCTATCTCAATTTAATTAGATAGTCTTTGTGTTTATGTTGCTTTGATGAGAATGCACATGAACATGCAAACACACACAAGAAAGAAAGAAGAAAAGAGGAAAAGAAGAAAGAATGAGAGAAAAAAGAAAAGGAGGAGAAAATGAAAAGTAGAAATGTAAAGAGAAAGGAAGGAAAGAAGGAATAAGAAACAAATGAACTACAGTTATACAATGCCAAATATTCTGACGAAAATGGAAATGGAGTACATAAATATGATCTCTTGACGTTTTAGAGACAAAAATGATGCAGATATTTATGGTTATTTTCACTTCATACAAGTTATGAAAAATTGTCCAATTATCACTTTGTCCCATTATCTGGAGACTAAAACTGGTAGGTTCACTTGTGAAATAGATAATACTTAAGATGTGTACTTAATTTTGGGAGATAGATTGAGAGCTAGTATGCAGGTAGGGACTTGAAATAGAGGTCAAGGACTGGACAAGTGTGGAAATAAGGAGTGCCAAGCACAAAACCTTCCTTTGTTTTGCAGTAAATGTGTTAACTAAGAAAGCAACTTCATTGTTTTAACTCTTAGTGTTTCACAAGAAAAAGATGAGAATGTCAGTCTGTTTTTCTGTGAACTTTGCACATGATAATGGATTAGATTAGATTATCTTTAAGAATGTACTCATTCCATGTGCAAAAGAAAAAATCATAGAATGGTATTGAATTCTGAAGTGAAATTTTTACCAGTAGTAACCCGTAGTAGATCAATTAATTTTCATGTGTTTTGTTACAAAATTAGAAGTAAAGGGCAAGATAGAGTAAAGCTAAGATTTATAGACACTGATTGCTTCTAAGAGTACAGAATCTTTGAAAGAAAATCTTTCTGAAGGATTGGCAGACAAGAGCAATAGCTGACAAGACATTTGACTAGGGGAGATGTCATAGAAATACTCAGATGAGTTTTAATTCATATGGATTAATGAGCTAGAAAGAGAACCAACACATGTAAAATACTAAATAGCTAAAAAATAAGGAATCTTTGCATGTATCAAAGTTAGATGAAAAAATAGACAAGCCATGAGAAAGTTAAGGTACAGCCATATTAATGACTACAGCTATGAGAAGAATCAGAAATAAATTATCACACATGGATATAGAAATATGGAAAAAAGCCTTGAATCTCTTCAGTGATCTTATCCTTTAAAAGAACTAAGAAATAAGCAAGTTTTAAGGCTCAGTACTAGTTGTTTTCAAATCACTTTATTTTATTTAATGCCCACACTGAAAATAAAAGATGTCATTCCCATTTTATCCAGGTGGAACGGAAACACAAAATGATGGACTGACTTGTCCATGGTCATGCATTCACACAGCACCCTGAATTAAATGCACATGGCTCTGGGAATTGTGCAAACAAAAGATGAACATTCTGGAAAGTCTTTACATTTTCCTCCCCCCTCCTATTTATGAAAAACATCAAATGGGGGATTATCAAGTGGGAAAGAATGAGAGAAAACGTTTTCTGTTTGTTTACATTTTTAATGATAAAAGCAATTTTAAAGGCAGCTTTTATGACACATGAAAATTATGTGAAATTCCTACTTCAGTGTTCATAAAAAGTTTTATTGAAACACAGCCACAGTCATTTGTCTACGTAACGTCTTCAGTTGCCTTTGTGCTGCAACCACAGAATTGAATCGTTGCTACCGTATGACCCGTAAAGTTTAAATATTCACTATCTGGCCCTTTATGGAAAAGGTTGCCAAGACCCAGACTAGTGGGCCAGAGAGACCCCTAATAGGGCTCTGGACTCTCCTACTGCTTCCATTTCCTATTAGCCAACCTGCTTAGATCTTTCTTTTCTACCTACCCACACCCTGCCAGAGTAGCTGACTTCCTGGAGGAAGACTGAAATGTTCCATGTGTTTCTAAAGGGCTAATAATGCCAGTATTGGGAATGAAAATAAAGAGTATTTAGAGAATTTCCATTCCCCTGATAAAAAAATAAAATGAGTCCTTGAAAATTTATATGACCCATCCAAGACTCATTAGCAGCACAGCCATGACAATGAATTATTTTTCCTAAGCCTATTCCCTTTTAAACAGTAATCAAAATTATATAAAATGATAAAAAATACTTATTGCATAAGTAACATCTATTACATTTATTGTATGCCTGTTTTATACCCATATGGGAGCTGGGGTGGGGTAAGATATGTAAAGGACATTGAGTAAAGGGCTCCTAGGTTTAGACAGTCACTCTTAAATGAAACAACAAAAGCACTACATAACATTCTGTGGGATATTATGGATGTCTAGATTGCTTATCACATGCTACATGGTCTGTTACGCATCCAAAAATTTAGATTAAAGTGATAGGCATTTTGAACTTAATTAAAATTTTAAAAAGGTGGATGGACAGAAGAAATGGGAATGATATATATGTTTTAGCTATGTGACCTTGAGAATACCATTCCCATGGGAGTAGATACTTCTTCAGTTAATCTTGCTTAAAGCAGAAAGAATCAATTCTGATTCCTGCATTTTTCTGACACTCTAGTATCATTAGGGACTATCCAATGTCTTGGGAGGGACACAGGCCCTCATGTCAGATAGGCTGAGTTCACCCCCTTCTCTCCTCATGACTTTTGAGGACAGTTAAGTTACTTATTTTCACTACTTTCTCATTTGTAAAATTGTAAAATCTCCTTGCTAGTAATATGTGTGATCACAATACATGCCACATAGTAGGCACTTAAAAATTGTGACTTATTCCTACATGGGCAACAGGATTATAATGTGCAATGTACCCTGAAGTTTAGGAACAAAACTAAGATTATCTTACACATCTTGATTTTGTGGTAAACGTAAAACTTAATCTTCAGTCTAGGACTTCGTTCCACTTCCTAACTTTACTAACTTTATCATACCTTAAAACTCATTTTGACAAGTTGAAACACATATTATCTGTTAAGATCTCTAATTATAATGGTGTTTATGATTTTGTCTGTGTACATAGAACTTTTTAAATAAACCCCAGTATAAAAGCTGAAAATGGTAAAATCACCCTTTTAATATTTTAAACTGTATCTAACCACTAATTTGTCCAAATTCTCAAAAGATTGGTTTTTTTTCCCTATACAGATATAATCTTGAAATGATGGTATTTTGAAATACACACATAGATGTATCATTGAAATATATACTGATGTCTCATATGTCTATAAATAGCGTTTGTCTATATACATGTTCATGCACACACACACTCATACACACACATACATTCTCATAACATCAAGTTATCATTATCATGTCATTTAGGCTAATATATCAGCTGAAAATAATATCACATCATTTTCTTATTCTGAATTTCTTCAGAGGTTACTATTAGACTTTCCAGTAAATGTGTATGCCAGACCAAAATAGAGACAGGCAAAGCCAGTTCATGACTTATTTCCAGTAAGCAGAAATCTTACCTTTTAATTTCTCCAAATCACTGAGGGTAATGTTCAGAGATACTGGAATAAAGATTTAGAGGGGTTGTCCAATAAGCAGGCACCCACACACATTTTGAATTTCACAGATAAATATTTCAAAGTTTATCAGCACACTTTCAAAGTTAACTTATAACCTCTTGACATATTCATGTTTTCATGACATTGCAGGGGATTTCCAAGAAAGGGCATATTTCTCTTTCTGTTCTATTGTGAAGCTAGTAAGTTAAATGATCAACAAAAAATTCAGAAACATTTGAGCAAATTCATCAATTTGTGTCATTATTTAATATGTACAGTAGGACTATGTGTATTTAACATTATACAGAAAAAACATATATTAAATAATATTTAAGGTCTTTCTCTACAACTGACTTAATCCTCCTAATGTATCAGATACATTTGGTTATGTCTGGCAGTACCAACATGTAGGGAAAGATACCTCACATATCACAGCTTAGGAGGTTAATATTTATTTCCATCATTGGATGTATATGGATTTATATCCATCCATGGATCTATTCCCATCATTAGTGTTTTCTTTAGGATATATGTACATGACCCAAATAGCTCCATTTGGTCAACTTGTTCCAACCTATCACAGAGCTTAGCTTCAGAGAGAAAATTCTAGCCCAGGTTATTGGTATAAATATTCACTTTTCACTGGTATTTATGCTTCCTGGGAGACTGTGTAATGTGCCAGAAAGAACACCGTTTTGGGCACTAGAAAGAATTAGGTTGGAATACATACATTATCAGGGAATGACTTAAACAATTTGTAACTCAGTTTCCTCATCTATAAGATAGGGACAATAACATACATGTCCTTGTTGAGAATATTCATTCTTTGCTGAGAATATTAAATGTGATAAAATACATGTTGAGGACCTATTGGCACCAGTACACTCAGAAGCTTCACGGGGGGACCTATCATTTTTACTGCAAACTCTCTCTCACTACCTGAAAGTATATGTACTAACAATATGCACATTTAAAATTTTCCCTTCAACATTTCAAACTTTTAACCTGCTAAGTACTAAATATAAATCTTACCTTTCACTTGAGAAAACTGAGACTTGTCTGAGCAAATAGACTAGAATAATTGACCCCTTGGTGTCTGGCTGCCCCATCTCACTGCTGTATAACTCTCCATTCTCATTCTTCTGCAGACACACAGGGCATTGATGGATGGTCTGTTGACAGCACCATACATTTGTTGTTTCTTCAGTGCTGATAACCTATAACCAGAGAAATTATACCATCCTGAAAATTTCATTTTATTTAATTGGCAGGTAGAGCACTTAAGTAATTTGCCACCAACCTTTTTAGAATTTGATAGACATTTGGGTTACTTAGGTTATCTTAACACAAGAAAGAAACATCATTTATTTGACTTCTAAAAAATTAGTAGTAGTCACTGAAAGCCTCATTTAACAATTATTCTTTTAATATTGTTGACATGTTTTTATTATTGACAGCAAAACATATTCTGTAATAAACTTGCTTCTCATGGGTGATGAACTCTTAATGGATAGTGTCTAATTGCTTTAATAAAGTATAAATTTGAACCCTATTCTTTTTCTTTTTTCTTTTTTTTTCCTGTTATTTTTCAGAGGAAAATAATTTGGAAGTTCTATTTTGTAGACCTAATTGGTACCAGGATACCATAAACCTACTTGTTCATAATGTTTTCTCTGCAAAAATACCAAAGGATTTAGTTGTATTTCTCTAGTTCTTCTTCTCCCTTTTACAAAATTCTCTGAACTTAATTGCTGAGTCACTTGGTATACACAGGGCCTCAGGGGCTTGCTTGTTCTGCAAAAAAGACCATGAACACTTTCCCTTTCTCAAAAGGTCAATGCCATTTTACCTCTTCTCAGTGTGCTGGACAGTGGTCTGGAGAAAAAAAATTCACAATATTCAAGCCAGTCCTAAGGATTTAAAAGCATGAGTTTCAGTGAAGAAAGCAAAAAGCGTCCTAAATACCCAATCATCCGTACCAGTTCAGCAGCTTATAAGGAAATCCAGAAATATTTGTACAGTGCATGGAGCTGAAAGGACATGTGGATCTTGTTTTGCTATTGCAAATCAACCAAGCCTACAGAAAACTGCTAGCACAGTCATATTTCTTGGCCTGAAAGATA
Source organism: Smutsia gigantea (assembly GCA_032199065.1). Classification (NCBI taxonomy): domain Eukaryota; kingdom Metazoa; phylum Chordata; class Mammalia; order Pholidota; family Manidae; genus Smutsia; species Smutsia gigantea. The sequence goes on from JAVSCE010005189.1 coordinate 37,316, forward strand.
AAGTATTATGATAACTTTTCCCACATATTTAGATTTATGGGAATTTCACTTTTTTCTTCCTTAATAACAACACACAGGATCTGGGTAGTAAATTAAAAAAGAAAGCAAGATAAAGAAAAACATTAATTCAGTTCCAGATAAGTTTAGATTTTTACTAAGTGAACTGTTTTTATAAACTGTTAACATCCTGGCTTTATATTTTTCTTTCTTTTACTCACTTATATACATATAGCACACACATACACACATATATATAAATATATAATACATACACATATATGTATATACATACATATTATATATAACACATACTTGTGTATATGCATACATGTTTATATGGGTGTGTATATGTGTATAAAACAAAGAGACAAATAAAAAACAAGGATATACATATATAGTAGTTAGCCAGTATATAGAATTGGCAAAGACTAAAGTTGAAAATTGAAATTATTGATTAAACTCTTCAGCATGTGAATCTCCCAACTCAATCTGAGATTATGAAGTCACTAACAATCAAAAGGCCAGATTCCTCTCTCTGCCATGGACTTTCAAAAATAATAGTTCCACTGCACACTTTATAAAGGATAATATATTCAAACTCTAACTTCTAAATTAAATGGTTTTACTACATAATATATCTTTTCCAGCTCTAAAGTTCTATGGCTATTTTTGGAAATTCTATAGTTATCTTTGGGAAACACCAGGGACAATGTTGCTTTTTGGTTATATAGACATAAATGATAGATATAGATAGGTAGATATAGATTCAGATAGATATGAATTTTCATACAAAAGAATAGAGGCAAGGGTCTTATGGAATTATTCCTGATTCTACCAATATTTTTCAAAACCTTTAGCCCAACAGAGTAAAGACTGAATATCGATCTTTCATAGCTCTTAATATAATTGGAGTAAACTAAATTTTAAGTAGAATAGTATACAATGACTTCCTTCTGCAAACGGAAGAGACTGAGTTTAAAGGGTACCTCTAATATGCCCACACCATGAATTTCCCCAGAACTTGGGCTTTAAGGCTTCTAGGGTCTGCTCAGTATGAATTTCAAGCATATCTCCTATCATACCTCTACAGAACAAAGCATTCTGGGCACTTGATAAGATATTGTTGACTCCCGTCAAATCTAGGCTCTCTAATCTTCAAATCTTGTCCCTTAGTGTTACTAGACTTCTAATATTTACACCAGTTAAAACCCTCCTTCCTTTAGGGTTGGGGATGGTCCTATTTCATCCTAAGTCAGCATTCCTTTATTACTCTAGGATGCTGTGATTTTTCATTTTTTGAATTTCAATACTGTCTACTGTCCAAGTTGTCCAGGTAGTTTTTATGATAGTCTTTTCATATTGTTCGATACATTAAATACCTTAATCTGCTGAATAATTCCTTCCTACTAATGTAGCACTTAGTACAGAGTAAACCTCTAATGTACATCTGTTGAAGGAATGGGCCCTTCATGGTCTGGCTCAAATATTTCATCTCTCCTGATTCCCTCAGTGAGTCAATTGCTCACATCTGTCTTATATAACACCTGTTAATCAGTCATTCAACAAAATTTTTCTGAATGGCTTGTATGTGCCAGACCTTGTTGACATATTATGAATAAAGAATTCAACATGATAGATCTGCCCTTGCAGAACTTAAATTATTTCCAATAGGAAAACACAAAAAAGACAACTCAAAAAGTAAACTAATTAGTTTTAGGCAGTAATGATGCTATAAAAACAGTAAGATGGGTTATGGGGTAGAGTTTGAGACTATGGATTACTGTAGTTGGGTGTTTATGAAGTGCTTTCTGAGAAACTCGAATATGAGTGGAATCAGGAATGATGAATAAGAAAAAGCCATGTGAAAACCTATGAAAAGATAAGTGTAGAAAAGCAAAGAACAAATGGGTTTTCCCTGAGGCAAGAAATTGTTTGAAGCACACATAGAGAGCAATTGTGGCTGGAGCACTGACCCTGAATGAGGAGGGAGATGAGAAGTGGTCCTATGTATATTTTAGAGGTAAACAGGCTTTCCCTTAGATTGGAATTAGAGGGAAAGAGAAGAATTGAGGTGGACCCTTTTCAAACCTGGTTTCTAATGGTGATCCTAAGTGAAGCAAGGAAAATTGGGAATAAGAAGCTTTAAGAAGGTGATTGGAGGAACTTCTCACATGAATTTGGAACCACATTACTTTGGAATCATCCCATACAATAAAATGGGCTTTTTAAGGCTATGAACCATGCCTAATTCTACCTTAATAAATGTGGTGAGTTTTAAAGTCTAAGCTTTAAGTTGTCTTTCAATTCTGGCTCATGCACCATGTATTTACAAAGAAATATGGGTAATGTTAGTTACTGAAAATAATTGGCCTTAGTAATTTTAAGAGCAAATGTTTGGAAAGCACCAAGATCAGTACCTGTCATATTCTAAAGCTTTAAACCTAACACTGACTGCTCTTCTCTTTGTATTTTAGAAACTCACATAATATCTTTCATGTAACAGAAATTGTTTCTATGATATAATTATAGAAAAATACAGATACTGATACATTTATTAAATTAGATAAAAATAAAAGATTAAAATGGATAAAGATTATGAATCAATGTTTGTTTTTTGTTGTTTTTCTCCTTGTAGGTTTACCCCTTACAACCTTTATGTGAACATGTGCTAGCCCCTGGAAAGGCACCACTATGTATTAGATTAGAAAGATTATATGACTAAAATAACTATTATTAGTGGTCCATTAGTCTTAAGAATCTATTTTCCCAGTCTCACAAGTGCCTGTATATGCCTTAGACCTACGGAGTTCCTTTCATTATTTCCTCACTGATAAGGCTGAGAAAAGAGAGCAACAAAAAGGAGATTGTCATGAAAATGGCCCAGAATATCTTCCTGGATATTGCGCTTCATGTTTGGAGAGATCATGTAAGGATGTAGAGAGATAGGATCGCTCAGCTGGTAAATTCAGGAAGGATTTATTAATCTCACTGTCAAGTTAGCTTTCCAAGCTGTTGTATATGCCATATATGAACAGAGAAAACACTGGTTATGACTAAATAAAGGATGATTGGGGTTGATTTTGAGGACTTTGGTGTCATCAGACTGAGCTGAGAGACCAGGCTGTTAGCAACAGGGTAGCAGAGATTCCCTGAAGCATAAGGACAGTGGCAGGAATTGGGGCAATGCCAGCAACAGCAGTGAAACCAAGTCGCACAGTGTGGTGGATAGAATTGTGTCCCCCAAAAGATACATTCAAGTTGTAACTGATGGTACCTATAGACGTGACCTTATTTGGAAATAGGATCTTTATATAAGTAATCAAGATAAAATGAGGTCATTCTGGATCAGGATAGCCCCTAATCCAATGACTGTTGACCCTTCAAACAGAAGGAAATTTAGAAATAGAGATAGGAGACACACAGGGAAGATGACCATGCAGAGATAGACAGAGGTTAGAATGATGAGTCTGTGAGTGAAGGAATGCCAAGGATTGCTGGCAGCCGTCAAAACCAGGAAGAGGCAAAGAAGGATTCTCCCCCAAAACTTACAAAGAGACTGTGGCCCTGCTGATGCTTTGCTTTCAGATTGCCAGCCTCCAGAAGTGTGAAAAAATCCATTTCTGTTGTTTTAAGCCACCCAGTTTGTGGTACATTGTTGTGGCAGTTGTGGGAAATACACATGTAGCTTTGAAGAATTGCCACTCATGATAAACCCAGCATTGTCAGGATCCTTACAATCTAGACGACGTGAGTACATTTAAACAGCTCGTAGATGAATGTCTATCTATCTATCTATCTAGTTAGATAGATGACAAATCAGATAAATGATAAATAGATGATAGATGATAGATAGAACACATTATATACATTATAATGTGTTATAAAGCATTATTGACTCCTATCCATGTTATATTTTGTTATTTTGTTTCTTGGGCTCTTTGAAGAGGCAGATGCCAGATAGAATTAAATGTGCAAGAATGTTGTTCTGTGGAATGTCTGTGAAAGAAAATGCATTGAGAACCAGAAAGACTGGGAGAGCCATCAGGCCATGATGCAGGTCTGACCCTTAGTGAAAGAGAGAGGGAAGGAAAGAAGGTGAGTTGGAACTTTTTTAACCCTGTGAAACTAAGGAAAGTCCAGAAAGGTCCCTGGGGAGTCTTCAACCCAAAGTGCCCTGAAAGATGTCTCTCTTCCATCTATCACATTTAATCACTGGCTGGAAGTATCCATGCGGAGCATGGTCTTGGTGCAAACAGTAATACATTCAGGACATAGCCATGGGAACTGTCCATTACTGAAGTTGAAATCTGAGAGTTGTATTCTCATGGCTCCCTTAGGTAGTATAATAACAGGGGTTGGGGAGAACTCTTAGTGTTAGTTTGCACGTATTCTGTACTCATATTTGTATGAAATATATATTTTTTCACATTTCTTAACCATCTTTGATTTGGATAAAAGGATAAGGGATGGTGGAAGAGAGTGAGGGAGAAAGTGGAAGGTTTAGGGTATTAACTGGAATCTGTGAGTGAAATGTCTTTGATATATAAGGTAGGACTCTTCTTCATGGAGGAAGGGAAGATACAGTGGTTGGAAGGGAAGACAGATCCATTCATCTCTTTTGCAGTGTCATAGCAGTGCAGGTACAATTCCAACATTCTCTGTAGTCCTGTCTACTAAAGGCAATGCAAATTTTGAGTGTTACGAATGCATTTTTCCAGACCTGATAATGTCACTTTTTCCATTTTTCTTTTCTCTTCAAACTTTGCTTTTCTCTTGGCAAGCATTTACATTATTCCAATATCAGTTTTCATACTGTCTTTCATGACATCCTTGAAGTGGTCTTATTTCGAGTCAATAAACATTTCCTGAGGAGGACCTGTTATGTGTCAGACACTGGGCTAATATGAAATAATTTCACATGGAAAATATGTGGTCCTGATTTTAAGAAGTTCACAAATAAGGAGGAGATACTAAAGCAGGACAATTTCAGTGCAATGTGATAAGCACCATGTTAAAAGTAGTTCCAGGTGTGTGTGAACACGAAGATGAGCAATCAAATCAGTCAAGTTGGAGGGCTGGCTTTCATAGAAAGTTCCCTAGTAAGTAGCTCAGCATATTTATAGGTTAATAAATGTCATATCCATATTCAAGCAATGTATAGAAGCAGCTCAAGATGTAGAAATATTTGATTGTAGAGCGGGAACACAGTTAACACATGGATTATGCTCCAAAGGTAAAACTTTATATAAATTGTTTAGAATGTGTAATACAATTTTCCTATAAAGTACAAAACTATGTATTACCTGGTTGGTTCATGAAAGTCTAATTAGACTATAATATAGCTGATATAGTACATATTTATCATGTAAATCATTAAAATCATATTATTCACCAAAAAATTAGAAAGATTAAATATCCAATAATGGTGGCTTAATAAAATAAATTTTGTTTTAGCTAATTAGCTACATCATAGAATGCTGTAAAGCCATTGATGATTACCCTGCAGAATATTTTCAAGTCTCATGAGTTTTCTGATTTAAAATATTCAGTAATATAAAAATGTAAAAAACACAGTACAAAAGTTTCTCATCATTCCACCTTCAAGAGCCATCCAGTGTTAATAGTTTAGCATATATTCTAGACTCTTTAAAAAAAATTTTTATTAAGGTATTGTTGATATACACACTTATGAAAGTTTCACATGAAAAAACAATGTGGTGACTACTTTTACCCATATTATCAAGTCCCCACCCATACCCCAATGCAGTCACTGTCCATCAGTGTAGTAAGATGCCACAGATTCACTGTTTGCTTTCTCTGTGCTACACTGTTTTCTCCGTGATCCCCACACCATGTGTATTAAACATAATACCCCACAATCCCCTTCTTCCACCCTCCCCACCCACCCTCCCACATCCCTCCCCTTTGGTAACCACTAGTCCCTTTTTGGAGTCCGTGAGTCTGCTGCTATTTTGTTCCTTCAATTTTGCTGCGTTGTTATACTCCACAAATGAGGGAAATCATTTGGCACTTGTCTTTCTCTGCCTGGCTTATTTTACTAAGCATAATATCCTTCAGCTCCTTCCATGTTGTTGCAAATGGTAGGATTTGTTTCTTTCTTATGGCTGGTATTCTAGACTTTTTAAAAGAAAAGTATTAATATAAATGAGAGGAAAAACTCTTAATGACATATTATTAATAAAAATACAGATTATTTTTAAAACTCTTGATACTAATAAAAATGTTTTAACAGTAGAATGGGTATTTCATGCAGAATGGGTAATTTTTATTTTATTTTATTTTACTTTTCTGGATTATTTCATTTTATGTATTTGTGCCTTTCCAAAATTTCAGCATTCCCAACTTATTTTCCTTCAAGAATTGACTTAAGTGTCGCATTTCAGAGAAACCTTACCTGAACAATCTTTATAAAATAACTATTCTATTCCTTCCACAATGCTTTACCAGGGAGAGTCATTATCCCCCTTAACATGTCATATTTTTTCTCATGGCATTGTCAATTGACATATTATATACCTATTTAATGACTCTTAGCTTTTCTAGAAATTCATTCTATGAAGACAAAGGGTGTATCTAGTTTGTTTACTGACTATTTCCAGCAACCTGGACATGTGCCTGGAATGTAAAAGGCACACCAAAAATATTGTTGAAAGAATTATTTGATGTAAGTAAATTACTATATAACCAGAAAATACTATATTTTCAACTTACATACATATTTTAAGCTTTCAACTTTATCTATGGAAACAGAAAAAGAATAAACAACTGGAAAAATATAAAGCCTTATTGATTCTGAAAGTTGATGGCTTAGAAAAGAGTTTTTAACTGGGGAAATAAATCAACATAAAAAGCTTTCATCATATTTTGATGTGGTCTTTTGAATTACTTTAACATTTTCTCAATGGTGGGTACTAAATCTGTTTACTGATTTCCTAAAATAACCCCGAAAAGTCCACCAGTTTGCTATTAGCACAATTAGTATGCATGGTTGTTATGAATATATATTCTTGGCTCAAAAATAGAACAAAGCATGGGAGTAATTAAAAATAAGGCAAGAAAAGGGAGGGTACTGAGCATGTTTCTAGAACTTTCTGGGCAAGACTGGAATGATCTATAACTAAATGAATGATTTGGGATAAGTTAAGTTATGCGGAGGTAACAAACAATACTAATACATCATTGGCTTAAATCAAGGAAGGTTTATTTTTCATTCATGCTCTGTGCATCAAGGTTTGGAAAGGGCTCAGTTTCATGCTCTCATTGTCTGCCTGCCAGATCCAGGCTGAAGAGCCTGTTTTGTCTCTGCAGATGGAAAAAAATAACAAAAAAACATTGCAGATGATAAAGTATGCACTAACTCATTAAAGCTCTTCTCTAAAAGTGACACCTAATAACTTCTATTTCTATTCTTCTTGCTAATGGCAGATACAATGGTCAATAATAAATTCCATCCAGCGGGAAAGGTCATTCTTACCCTATGCCCCAAAGAAGAGCAAGAATCAAATGTTTGTGGACAGCTTTTTGACTGCAAAAGGAAAGAGTGAGTGGAACCTAGATGTGGAAAAGCATACGCCTTAGAGGAAAAGAAAAGAGTGCATTATTTATCATCAACACATTTTCCCAATCAAGGTTGGGGCCAAAACAAATTGAGTATGCTTCCTCAAATCAGGCAATAAGTGAGGTTCCTTTCCTGCAATGTGGCATGAGGAAGAATAGTTAAGTATCTTTGTCTTAATATTTCATTTTATATTTGCATATATCCTATTTTTGTGTTTGTATGTCCATTTCCTATTAATGACACATCCTATTCACACCTTTGTACAATAGTATGATGAATAAATTAATATAATTGGACTTTTAATACTATCAGTGTTTCTACTCATGGATTAGTAGCATAATGAGACCAATGTGTCCTATTGACTTTAAGCACTTTATGTCTTCAGTAGCTGAAGAACCCACAGGACATCAAAATGTAAAATGTGCTACACTTAATGGTAAGTACCTCAAGCTTAAAAGGGTTATTTAGATTAATTTGCTTTCAAAATTCTGTTATTGCTATATTCAAGTAATTTGTCTATTGTTAGCTAAACCTAGCACCCATTAGTCTAGAAATCCACATATAACGGGCACTTCTCTGACTACTGTGATTCTTAGTTGCCAACATTAGCTCTCTTTTTCCATTTTTGTCCTTATTCTAATTTACTAAAACATTAGTTTGGTCCCTCTGGATATGAATACAATGCAGCTTTTAACTCTGTTTATGGGATACAAGAACACACATCCTGCCAAGAGATTTCACACGGAGCTACAAATTACTATCACAAGTCATTATTTCCATTTCATTCTTCTTGTGCGCATGGAATTAGTGTGAAGATCCCATTAGCAACAATTCCATTACAGTAGGGGTACATTTTTGAAAAAGAAATCAAATAATTTTCATAATGCTTAGGCATAAATGAATATGAAAAAATCTTTATAGGTTATTTTGATCTGAAAAATAAATAGTTTCTAGAAATACAATGGGGTTTTTGGTGTGGGTATTTTTCTATAGCTGGAGAAATATGTTAGGTATATAACCATAGAATAGAATAAAAAATAGTTAGTAAATTTATGAAGAATACAAAAAGAATTTCTAAGGAGTGGTGTATTTGTCTCTTTGGTGAATTTAATTGTCACTTCCCCTCTCTATTGTAAGCTAAGGAAATTATTTTTAGTTATGTGGTCATATCACTTTAGTTCTTTTAAATGAATTAAATAATTTAATTAAAATGTTTTTTGCCTTTCAGGAAAATAAAAAGAAAATCGTTAAGCAATATAGACTCACAATGCTTTACTTTTATTCATTTAAAATATTTGAAGCAATGAACTAAATTTGGTTGAGTCTAAGTCTAAGTTGAATCTAAGGGTGCAGTACAGATTCCAATCTTACAAGAACTTCCCTAAATAAGTTAACTGTTTCAGATACATTTAATTTATGTGTGTAGTCCATAACTTGTTACAGAGCACCTAACATGCCTATTCCTTTCCTAGGTACAGCATGGACTTAACCCCTGCCATGGTAGGAGCTGATATGCTAGTGTGGTAGACAGAAAACACACAAACGAAACAGTACAATTGGCAGCATGTAAGAAAGGGGGAAATACTGACAGAGGTAAGGGAAGGTGATGCAATGGCAATTTTAAACTAAGGACATCGTAGTGCATGACAATTAAATAATGAGCTGAAAGTGGAGAGTCTGAGCCATGGGTATTTCTGGAAAACAGGCCAGGCAGGAAGGAAGAACAACCCCTGCAAGACTCTGAAGCAGGAGGATATTGTGCATGTTCTATTTACAGCCAGGAGGCCCATTGTGGATGACACAGAGAGAGGGCAGGGAGAGGCTAATGGAGGTGAACTAGATTCTTCCATGTAAGCTTATTTCCTTCAGCATCCCGATGACCTATTTTAAATACTGTGCAGAAAACAAAACAAAATGATGTGTTGATTTATGTTATGAATTCTGTTTCCAGAAATGGTACATTTTGCCAGCACTTCCACCCAGAGCCTTCATTTCATACTATGCTTGTAATGAAACACATACAATTTGTACTTATAGAAGTGTCCAGAAGAAGGGAATGGGAGTGGGAAAGATAACAATCACTATTGTATATTATGAGTATTCCTTTTATACTTAGGTAGATTAAAAAAAATCATTTTGCAACTCTAACATTTTTTTATTAAGGTATTACTGATATACACTCTTATGAAGGTTTCACATGAAAAAACAATGTGGTTACTACATTTACGAATATTGCCAAGTCCCCACTCATACCCCAATTCAGTCCCAGTGATTCCCTACACTGTGTATACTAAACATAATACTGCACAATCCCCTTCTCCCTGCCTCCCCACTCGCCTTCCCACACCCCTCCTCTTTGGTAACCACTAGTTCCTTCTTGGAGTCTCTGAGTCTGCTACTATTTTGTTCCTTCAGTTTTGCTTCGTTGTTATACTCCACAAATGAGGGAAATCATTTGGCACTTGTCTTTCTCCACCTGGCTTATTTTACTGAGCATAATATCCTCCAGCTCCATCCATGTTGTTGCAAATGGTAGGATTTGTTTCTTTCTTACGGCTGAATAGTATTCCATTGTGTATATGTACCAATTCTTCTTTATCCATTCATCGACTGATGGACACTTAGGTTGCTTCCATATCTTGGCTATTGTAAAAAGTGCTGCAATAAACATAGGGGTGCATATGTCTTTTTGAATCTGAGAAGTTGTATTCTTAGGGTAAATTCCAAGGAGTGGGATTCCTGGGTCAAATGGTATTTCTATTTTTAGCTTTTTGAGGAACCTCCATATTGCTTTCCACAATGGTTGAACTAGCTTACATTCCCACCAGCAGTGTAGGAGGGTTCCCCTTTTTCCTCATCCTTGCCAGCATTTGTTGTTCTTAGTCTTTTGGATGCTGGCCATCCTTACTGGTGTGAGGTGATATCTCATTGTGGTTTTAATTTGCACTTCCCTGATGATTAGTGATGTGGAGCATCTTTTCATGTGTCTGTTAGCCATCTGAATTTCTTCTTTGGAGAACTGTCTCTTCGTATCCTCTGCCCATTTTTTAATCGGGTTATTTGCTTTTTGGGTGTAGAGGCATGTAAGTTCTTCATATATTTTGGATGTTAACCCCTTGTCGGATATGTCATTTACAAATATATTCTCCCATGCTGTTGGATGCCTTTTTGTTCTGTTGATGGTGTCCTTTGCTGTACAGAAACTTTTTGGTTTGATGTAGTCCCATGAGTTCATTTTTGCTTTTGTTTCCCTTGCTCGAGGAGATGTGTTCAGGAAGAAGTCGCTCATGCTTATATTCAGGAGATGTTTGCCTATGTTGTCTTCTAAGAGTTTTATTTTTCATGACTTACATTCAGGTCCTTGATCCATTTTGAGTTTACTTTTGTGTATGGGGTTAAACAATAATCCAGTTTCATTCTCTTGCACGTAGCTGTCCAGTTTTGCCAACACAAGCTGTTGAAGAGGCTGTCATTTCCCCATTGTATGTCCATGGCTCCTTTAGCATATATTAATTGACCATATATGGTTGGATTTATATCAGGGCTCTCTAGTCTGTTCCATTGGTCTATGGATCTGTTCTTGTGCCAGTACCAAATTGTCTTGAGTGCTATGGCTTTGTAGTAAAGCTTGAAGTTAGGGAGCATAATTCCCCCAGCTTTATTCTTCCTTCTCAGGATTGCTTTGGCTATTCTGGGTCTTTTGTGGTTCCATATGAATTTTAGAATGATCTTCTCTCATTCGTTGAAAAATGCTGTTGGTATTTTGATAGGAATTGCATTGAATCTGTAGATTGCTTTAGGCAGGATGACCATTTTGACAATATTAATTCTTCCTATCCATGTGTTTCCTTTTATTGGTATCTTCTTTAATTTCTCTCATGAGTGTCTTGTAGTTTTCAGAGTATAGGGCTTTCACTTCCTTGGTTAGGTTTACTCCTAGGTATTTTATTCTTTTTGATGCAACTTTGAATGGAACTGTTTTCCTGATTTCTCTCTCTGCTAGGTCATTGTTAGTGTATAGGAATGCCATAGATTTCTGTGCATTAATTTTGGATCCTGCAACTTTGCTGAATTCAGATATTAGATCTAGTAGTTTTGGAATGGATTCTTTAGGGTATTTTATGTACAATATCATGTCATCTGCAAACAGGGACAGTTTAACTTCTTCCCTGCCAATCTGTATGCCTTTTACTTCTTTGTGTTGTCTGATTGCCTTGGCTAGGACCTCCAGTACTATGTTGAATTGAAGTGGGGAGAGTGGGCATCCTTGCCTTGTTCCCAATCTTAAAGGAGAAGCTTTCAGCTTCCAACTCTTTAAAATTTTTACTAATAACTAGTCCATCTTAGCTGGTACAGTCACCCAAATCTATCAGTCTCTAAGCCTTGTCCCACACCAGTTTATGGTGTAGTCTTTTCACTGCCAGATTTGCATGGGAGACAGTTTGGTATAGTCTATAAGGATGAATTAATTCACAATTAGGAAAGATCAGAAAATTTTCTGTTTCGTTTTAGGCAGGGTCAGGATGGAGGGGAGATATGAACACAATATATTAAGCAGAAGGGAATAGGTAGTCAAAGGCATTTATGAAGTTTGAGCTGCTTATCGGAAAAATGGGCAGAGACCAAAAAAATATAATTATCACTATGCTGCAGATGCTGAAAATGAGTTTTGTGGTTTTTGAAGAACATGAAGAGTAAATTATGTTAGCATTTGTTTGCAAGATAGATGAAGGTGGAGTGGTGCCAGAGATCATAGAAGAATGAATCTGAGTTGCCTAGCAGAGCAGAAACCGAGCCTGGCCTTGAATGCTTGTTACTAACTAAGCTTCATAATTTCATCTCTTTAACCTGAACAGGTTATATACATTGGCTACATGTCAATACAAATGCTTTGCAGTCTCTGTTGTCAGTAAGATATGCATCACTTAATATCTTTACAGGCTGTGTGATAGCATGGGATGTACACAAAATGTTAAACAATAATAGATTTAATTACTTTCCAGGAAAGAAAATTTAAAAAATCTAAAGCCAATATTGGATTTTTATGGTTTAATTGCCTTTCAATTCAAGTTTTTCTTTTGCTTCGCTTTTATTTTCCTTGGAGTTTGTAAGAATTTCATTAATGGAAAATATCTATTTAAAGCTAGGATGATTGTATGTGTGTGTGTGTTTAATGAAGTGAACATCATCTAGCAAACTAATTTCATATGAGCAGGGAATGTAAGGAGGGTAGGCAATTCTATGTTTATTTTCTATGGATTAGCTTTCCAAACCAAACTGTGATTTTTATTTCTTTTTTCTCTTATTCCTTTCAAATTTCAGTTGATTTGCCCTGAGCAATTTGTCTTTTAGAAAATGGTGTCACCCTGTGGTGGTCATATATGCAGATTATACAGTTGTGCTAAGAAAGGTTTTTTGTGCCAACTTTTCCAGGAGGGAAGGGAAAGTAAGGAGAGGGCAGATTTTGAGAGAATGCATCCTGATGTAGTGCTAAATAATGGTCTTCTAATTTACTGAGAGATAGAAAATGATAAGACAATTCAGGAACTAACTCAAATGTTTTTTTTTTAATGGATAAGCCAGCTGGCTCTAGAAATGATGGTAATTTGAGTTAAATGCACCTTCTCAACAGATGGTTTACTTAAAGATGAGACTGTAAGTGTCTGCAATTTACTAGCTTTTTCATGATTCTTTGATGGACTGTGGATTGTCTCAAAGTGGTGCTCCATTACCTTTGTCTATCACTATTAAGTAATTAAGGGACTAAATACAAATGATCTAATTCTTGGCCATGGAAATAGAAAAATATTCTTTTCTCTTCACAGGATGAAAATACAGATTGACTAGAGAGTGTACTTACTACTAACTGTATCTGTTCAAAGCCATGCTCCCTTTGAGAAGACTGTATGGATATTTTTTGTTTTAAAGTAATAGCAGTACTAGTCACTTCTTAATGTAAATGCTAATGGCAAACATAACACTGTTTCTACTGCCTTAGTGACTGGATGGTGAATTTAAAACATCAATTTTTTAAAGCAAGATACGCAGATGTGTTTTCATATGATATGCTTCCTTTGTCAATCACTTCTCTTGTTTTCTTAAATACTTTATATAATTTGTTAGGTTATATTTACACAGTAAGGTTAAAAGGAATATCACCCTGGAGGGCGTATTTGGTATCACATTTCAAATGTGGATCCTGCTCTAGTTTATCACTTGTTATCATTCACGTGTCACCTTCATGTATTTTCTGCTGGTTCTCCTAAGCTCAGTCACAGCACTATATTTGGGAAGGAAACATGCTTTATACTAAATTGAAAATAACTGCTTTTTCCATACCTTACAAACCCTCTTTTATCTTGTGAGTACAGCAACTGAACTCTTACTTCATTGGTTATCAAACTATGAGGATTGTTAGTACTTGCAATGACTGCACAGGTTTCTGAGGGTTTACTTATGCTGAAATTCAAGAAACATAAATCCTACCCACAAGGATTTAAAGCCTTAGGGATAACTTTAACATGGCCAACTGAAACCTAGATTCTTTCTTTCTTAAGGATGATCGGTTGTTAATAAATCAACAGGTATCTGCAAACATGCACCACCTCACTCTGCGGGTGTTGTGTTTCACATCGGTTTTGTTTTGTGCCTATGTTTTTTTGCATTATAATAATTAAACAACTAATACTACTGAAAACAAGCAACTTAAAGGAAACTGTGGTCTGACAATCAAAAGTAATATCAAGAACATACCCATATAGACTCCAAGATGATACATTTTTGAAAAACATTTCTATGTTGAGAGATTTGACTGAGTCTTCAAATGTTGCCATTCTGGTGATTAGAGAGTTAAGGCAGATAGCTAAATGGCTTTTGCCCCATTGGATTATAAAATCACTTTCATTACTCAGAAACTCATTTCTTGCTGCAGCAGACCCACATCATTTTAATAATAGTAATTATAATAATTATCAGAGCACTTACACTTGCAATTATATAAGGCTGCCTATCCCAGTGAATCCTCCAACTCTTTAGGAGGAAATACAATAAAAAATGGGAATCACTGTGCCACTGATGTGCAGACATCACTGGAGTGAAAAAAATGGTATCTGTCTTCTCTCTCATTTCCAATTTTTCTTAACAGCTGTTATTCAGAAGAAAGGATTTAAATGAAGGTCAAAAAAATAAAAATAATTCATGAGAACTGAGTAGAAACCAAAAAAAGCCTCAGACACCCAAAGATACAGCACAGAAAATGTCCAAGATAATCTACAGATTTTTAAACCTTTATTCCAAAGATACTTCCCTTTAGGATCATGGTCTGCAGCCAATGTTCTCAAAATATACACACCAAAGAATATCTACTGAGTGACCATAACATGCCTGTCAGCTACTGCATCCTTGATAGCAAGCATATACCTTCTCCATAATCTTCTGGATGATTCCCTAGGAATCAGGACTGTATTACTTCAAATATAGAGGGCAAACAATTCTGTTCTACTTGTATAGCCTCTTTTGCTTCAACAATTTCTAAATCACACCATATTTTCAGGCTTATTTTAGCTATGTTATAAGTATATGTGGATTGTATATGGACAGCTTTGCACAGTAATTTCTGGTTGGCAATCTCTCAGAACATTCTGGGCTTATTTGATTTAAATTGTTTTTCTCCTCTCTTCAGTAGTCCATAAATATAATGAAAATAGCTCATTGTATTAATACTTCTGTTTGTGATCCTGGCTGGAATTAGTAGTTAAGAATAGTTCAATACTGAGAAATATAAACTCCAAACTTTTGACAAAAGTTCCTCATTCGTACAAGTTCTCCTTAAGAACAGCTTATTTCTAGACCTCAGGATGACAATAAGTTAGATGTCTTGGTTTTCTTCTTTCTTATGTCTGTATTTCCAAACACAAGTCTTTCTTCAAATGCTACCTCATCCATGCAGAATGAAATAATCTTGCTCTCTTCTGAAATTCACAACATAAGAGCTGGTCTTTTCTTTGCTCAGAGCACTTAATCAGTGTAAGGTTTATGAAAGCAGGGATCTTGTCAATTGGTGCCATGAGCATTCATAGTGCTTGTTACATAGAAGGTACTCAATAAAATTATTTGATTTGATGACAAATATTAATGTGTATTCAGGTGGATGTTTTACCTTTACAACCCACAGTGCCAGATGGTTAGTAAATATTTAGTAAATAATAATGATTGTAGTTTGTCCCAGATTTCTGTAAACTCATAGAGAAAAGGTCCTGTCTTACTTACCATCGTATCTTCTACAGTGCCTTGTATATACTATAAATAATCCTTATTCAGAAAATAGATTCAGCCTAGGAATTATTTTCATGGTGTGCTACTTAAATCCAGGTCCAAAGGTTTATATTCTTTATAGAATACTTTTATTCTGTACAATTTATATTTAATTAGGAGTCAGATTTCCTGAAGTACTTTGGGAACAAGTGACAACTATTCCAAAAGGCCTCTCCAAACACAGTAAATTTGAAATACATTTTAAGAGAAGAAAAAGAAAGTTCTCCCTCTCCTCTCCCCAAAGCTGGTCTATACTGAAGGACTTAATGTTCCTAGCAGATAACTAAAAAATGTGCTGAATCCAAGGAAACAATTTATGTGTGGCCATCTGAACTTCAAGAAATAATTGCCCTGCTAAGATTTATCTTCCCTACAATTGGGTTAATGGAAGCTTATATTTTGGTATGCAAAGAATCCTTTTTTAAAATAAAAATTTGTAAATCTCTTAGGCATGTTACCCTCTTATTTGACAAGAAAAGTTGCCTTCACATATAATCTGTCATGGCCAAGTCTCTGTAAAAATGCGCTACTGGTGAGTCTTTAAATGAAAACACTATTTCTTGGAGATGGACGATAATGGCCACATTCTCCAAGTTATGTGTTTTTGAAAGAATAAGTGATTCTTATTACAGGAGGGAAGAAAAAAAGTTAAAAATTTGCAGAAACAATAAATTCATAGTTATTCATTCTAAGAGAAGGAAACAGAGTAAAATGAAGATGCTTGCCTGTTTGCTTCTTCTAAGGATTTGTTTCAGAAGCAGAAAGCATGTCTTTGGTGGTCAGAATGAGTGTCAGGTTTTAGATTAGCTAGCTGCTGCCCTAAAATCTATCTTGATGGGCTTGTGTTAAATGGTAAGGTTGTGAAATGAAATACAAATTAGGCTTAAGTAGGATAGATTGCATTAAAAATGCACTCGACTGAGCAGGGAAGTTCAACCAAAGTTCAGGGAGTTCATGCTGGTGCGAAGTGCAGAGAAGGGCTGGGTACAGCGTCATGTCTGCTGTGGGTGGGACTCCCGGAGACATCTTCTAGCTTCTGAAGACAACAGAATATACACAAACATGGACATTCTAGGAGTGACTGACATCCTGATGGATGAAGTTAATTTGATCCATCTGAGGATAATTCTAGCAATTGGCTCTATGACCAGAATGCTCACTGTTGGTTCACACTAAATATATATGTTGACTGATTCTCCAAACAGAGCATTTATCTGCATCATGAATACATCTGCTTTTAAAAGTCATCATTCATATGCTTCTGAGTAATAAATAAAATTGAACTGCACAAACACAGATATTCTTATCTTTTCAATTATACACTTTCAGCACGATTTACATAATTCAAAAAGAACTTTGAATTATTTCATGTATCTTATTATTTCATCTTTTTTACATTAAAAAAATCCGTAAATTTGAAACAGATAATTTTTCCCTTTCCAGCTTATCTGTTATAGCTGAAATTTGATAACACAACTATTTTCTATTGATAGACCAGAATCTAAAACTATTTGCATTGCTGAAAATGGATAGCATATATACTAAGACCCATTTAAATATTTTATATTTCTTATTTAACTTAATTCGTCCAATAATGCTATGATGAAGTTACTGTTATTGCCTTTATCCCCATTCTAAGGATGAGGAAGCTAAGGCACAAAGAGGTTTAGTAATTTACAGAGAGACCAGACTTGTATGGAATGAAGCCAGGGTCTAAACACAGGCCATTCGGCTGCAGAGACAGAAACTTAAGCCACTGTACTGTGACATCCCACCATCTCACCCTTAATGAAAGAGGAATTACAAAGGATACACAGATAGAACACTTGAATGGTCCAAACTGAGAGATCAAAAGTGGGACTACACATAATCAGTACATATAATTTATTGGTTAAAACAGCTAATGGATACAGAGTTTCTTTTTGAAGTGATGCAAACATTTGGAAAATTGACTGTGGCAATAGTTACACAATCCTGTAAATACACTAAAAAGTTTGTGTGTGTGTGTGTGTGTGCATAAATATATCTTTGTATATATATGCATGTGTATATATATATATATATAATTATATATATATATTCTATACAGTTATATAAATTTATATACATATAACTTTAACCAGGCTGTATTTTTAATATATATAATTTGATTATTTTAATTAATCTCTTAAATTTTTATTGAAAGGTTACCAGATCAGGAAAGAATAATCTATACCATTTAACCTTATGTAACCACATTCAAGGATTGTCTAAAATCATGACATATAATACCACAATTTTTTTGGGGTGTGGCTTGATTATGACACACACACACTCACACACACACATACACACACACCCATATGTCTGTGTGTATCCTATTTATGAATCTCTTCTGATTATTCAGAAAAAATTCTAATTCTCTTTCTCCTTCTTAAAATTTTCTAATTATAATAAGAAATACATTCAAATATAATATTTTTATCATTTTCCTTCAGCCTCCATTAAATATTTTTCCAATTTGAATTATGGGAAAGTAGAGAAGTCACTTTGGAGGGGGGTCACTTCCTGAACACATTTACCTTTAAAATAAATGGATTTCAGCTGCTTTGGTTAGTGGAGGTTGACAAGCATGTAACCTTATCAAACCAAAGCACTCTATTCTCAATTTGGCATATTGACATTTATAGCCTAGTTTTCCTATGGTTACATCCTCATATGTTATGATTTCTAATGCCCTAGGGAAAAATTAGAGGATAGTTTATACCTGCAATATATAAGATACTGTATAGTACATTCATTTTGGTTTCTTTTGTTTTACTTGAGAGCATATTTTGTGGTACAGACAGTGAGATAGGATAAAACAAATATACTACGTTTTGTTTCTATTTATAGTGTTATATTATTTCATACATATAAAAGGATCTTGTTGACCCTTATATTTTAAACCACTTGAAAAAATATGCATTTTAGATTTTAATCGTAAACAGATTTAGTCTCCATTATGGTTTTCTTCTTTTAGCCTGTACCAACAGTCATTTAAATAAAACATTTATTTGTAAAAGTGTATACTTTACTTGAAATAGCTAATTACAACCACTGGGGTTTTTATGATACCTCTTTTAAAGAGTTATTTTTTAGGTTAAAATTCAAAGATTTCATTTTTTAAAATGACTCGTTTGATTTGGTATGCTTGAATTAAACATACCCAATCTACTTGAATCTCTGCCTATTTAAGGGATCCTTTCTGAAAAACAGGCATGGCAGTTAACTTCCTCTCTGTAGTTTTCTGAGAATAAATTAAAATGTGCAAAATGATTTGAGATTCATGGTGAAAGGATGCTTTAGAGTGTTAATTCCCCATGAATTTTCCCTCAGGGTTCTGCTTATATGAGCAGGAAACTTCTGGAATTAAAGATGTGAGTTAGTTCACATAAATACCATTATTTGTGGTGTACGTGCATGTGTGTAAGGATAAGTCTATGTGATAGGGCAGGCAAGCCGAGAGATTGAAAAATAAAACCTATCTGTCAGAAGAAATGCTCTGGGGATAGAATGGATATTTTCAGGAATTTGTTTTTTATCTCCTAACATACTTCAGTGGTACAGCATACCATTGAATTTGACTATGATCAGAATTCTTGAGACTTGCAGATAAAATAAAGAACAGCTTATGTTGTGGTTTACAGTTGAAATTTTAGAGTTTCAATGGTTTTTCCATTCCTATTTTAATGTCCTAGGGTGGGAAAGGAATGTAACATACATTTATTTCCTGTGTATTAATTACAATGGGAAAAAGTTTCTCACATTTTATGGGCACACAGTATAAATAGTATTGCCGTTAATAGCAGAATTAGAAATCTTGTCTCTGATGACTACTATACAAATTTATGAATTGTTTTCTAGATTCCCCCATTTATTTACAATTATATTACAATAGTTCTAAGTTGGTGTATACTAGCTAAAGTGCTTTTTAATGTTTTCTTTAACCATCACACACACACACACACACACACACACACACACACACACACATACATCCAGAGTACAATTTATACTATTAGGGTTATAATTTGCTAAAAAAAACCACAAAAGGTAAGATGGATTTCTTTATTTCCAAAAACCAGTTATTTAAACATCTCTAAGTGTAATTTACACATATGGCAAAAACGATCATTCAGTCGGTCTAATTTCATGTCAAATACTAGTTATATTTATGAAGAGGGGCAGGCTGGTGTAGGTTTTGGATGTGTAGGAAATACTGTGAAGATATAAACAAAGAGCTTGAAATTCAAGTAAATTTATGGTGGGACTAAAAGAGAAGGTGGCTTTATCATTTGCTTTTTAATGCAACTGTCATTTGTCAGGAGATTTGTTTTTATAAAGTGCTTTCAGATTCGGTGCCCAGGTGTCTTTTCAAGTCGCGTAGAACAACTGGAATTAGGCACTTAATCTTTCAACTTGTCAACGTCAAGGAAAACAAAAATAGATTAAGCAGCAAAAACTTCCTCTAGGTTTGAGAACGTATCTGTCTTTAAGAGTACACCTCATTCACTGGTCGCTGTTTTTTTTTTTTTTTTTTTCACCACTTCTCATGAACACGGAGGTGGGCCTCTGTTGCTTTAGGGGTAGGACTACATCTCAACCACCATGTTAGAAAATTGCCTGGTTCTATAGCAGACTCCCTACTGATGGACTTAATGTAGACTCTGCTCTGCCAAAACCCCCAGAGGGAGTCTGTTTATGAATGAAAAGTACAGTGCACTGTTTTCTCTCTCTCTGGTTGTCACTTTCTCTTTAGACATGTTTAGCATACTATGAACTCTTTCTGCCCATTAGTAACAAAGAACAATCACATTTTTTAGTCCCAGCTTTATACCAAGAATTCCCTGTGAAGTTCATGAAACTTAAGAATCAGGGACTCTGACTTGTAAGGTCCTTTTCCAAGTCCTGGGAGAGGCCCTATCAATGCATTCAGATAGTCATGCTTTTGTAAGAATTCCAAAGATAAGATAGTTTCATCACAATTGATCAAGCCCTGAGCCTTTACCACTTTGGCTTCCTTTAGATCACCATTGCCCCTCACTCCAAGAAGTGATCATAGGCAACTCTAGGATTTGGCAAAGAGGAAGTAAGTTTGAGTACCCATTTAGTCTGATCTTTTGGGATGATGTTTATTTGGTTTATAATAAGTTACATGTATAGGTATTGCTGGTCATATCTATGCCAACTCTTGCTTATCACTATACAAAGCAATGTGTCCCATAATGCCATGAAAACATTTTATGTCCCATAAAACATGTGTGTTTAATGGGACAGATAAATGTTTGAAATATATAGAACTAGAAGCTAGCTGGTACAAACTTTTTCAAGGATCTTATGTGTAAAATTTTAATTGAGAGCTTGGTTTTTACTGATGTCCTATCAAAAAAAATTCTTTTCTGTCAGGAACATATTAAAAGAATAAAAGTCCTAGGAATAAACTTAACTAAGGAGAGGAAAGGCCTACACTCTAAAAATTATGTTGAGGAATTAAAGAAGACAAAAATAAATAGGAATCTAGCCCATGCTCATGGTTGGAAGAATTATTATTGTCAAAATGGTCATCTTGCTCAAAGCAATTTACAAATTCAGTGCAATCCCAATCAAAATACTAATTGCATTTTTCAATGAACTAGAGCAAATAATCAATATGGAACCACAAAAGACCCCAAATAGCCAAAGCAATCCTGAGAAAGAGGAACAAAGTTGCAGGTATTATGCTCCCTGACTTCAAACTAAACTACAAAGCTACAGTAATCAAAACAGTATGGTATAGGCACAAGAAAGATCTATAATCAATGGAACAGAATAGAGAGCCCAGATATAAACCCATGCATATATGGCCAATTAATATATGATAAAGTATCCATGAATATACAGTGGAGAAAAGACAGTCTGTCTAATAAATGGTTTGGGGAAAATTGGACAGCTGCATGCAAGAGAGTGAAACTAGGTTACTGTCTAACCTCAACTTGAAATGGATTAAAGACCTAAATGTAAGACATGAAACCATAAGACTCTTAGAAGAAAACATGGTAAAAATCTCTTGAACATAGCATGAGCAGTTTTTTTTCTGGACACATCTCCCTAGGCAAGGGAAACAAAATAAAAGATTAATAAGTGGGACTATATCAAATTTAAAAGATTCTGTACAGCAACAAAATAAAAAGCCAACCTACAGTATGGGAGACGATATTTGTAAGTGATTTATCAAATAAGGGGTTAACATTCCAAATATACAAAGAACTTACAGGACTAAACACCAAAAAAACAAATAACCCAATTAAAAATTGAGAAGACCTGAACAGAAGAAATAGATGAAATAAATACATATGGCCAACAGGCACATGGAAAGATGCTCCACATTGCTAATCATCAGGGAAATGCAAATCAAAATGCCAATGATATATCTCACACCAGTTAGAATGGCCACTATCCAAAAGACAAGATAATACAAGTGCTGGTGAAGATGTGGAGAAAAGGGAACCCTCCTACATTGTTGGTGAGAATGTCAATTGGTATAGCCACTGAAAGCAGTATGGAGGTTCTTCAAAACACTAAAAATAGAAATACCATAGGAATTTACCCCAAGAAAACAAAATCCCTGAGAATATAGCCAATGATTCTGTAACATCTTTCTATGTTGACAGTAACTGCACTAGTAGGGGTAAGGATTTAATAATGTGTGCAATTGTTGAACCACTGTATTGTATACTTGAAACTCACATAAGATTTCATATTAATGATAAGTCAATAAAAAGAAAATTATAGTACCAAAAAAAGAACATCAAAATTTGGGGCACATATAAAATAAGTGTACAACTAATTTTAATTTTATTTATTAATGGGAATGGCATATTTGCAAAAGTTTAATAAACCTTTTTAAGTGGAAATATGTTTTTAGACATTTCAATAAAGCAAGAAAGAAATTACCAACTCTTTATTTGGACATATATGCTGTGAACCTTTTATCACTTCAGACTTTTTACATAATTGGGGAAAGTTTTGAATAAAGTGAATGGGACAAGAACTGTAAGTCATAAGTATAAATGGTAAAATTGATTGATGTTGTTTTTATATTGACAAGGAAATTGTAACCAAAAGCAGTAATTTATTTTGAGAAAGAAATGAGTTTCAAATAGCAGCAATAAATGAGTGTTTTGATTGTTGGTAATCTATTTAATAAAAAGGAAATTATTACATGAATACATTGTAAGGATTAAATTATTCTTCTGACTTTACAAAAAATAACTATTATCAACAGAAAATACGATAGAATTTATAATCAATCAGTACATTTTACACTTTGAAATAAAATGCTAATATGTATCAGAAAATCAAAGAGAACTTAGGTTTTGTCAATATACACACTCACATACACATACATTTTAAATGCTCTGAAATTTAAGTCCCCAGTTGACTATGCTAAAGCTTATGTGACATTACTAAATAGATGACAAGCTGAAAGACACTTGACATGACCAATTATAATAATAAAAATAATTAAATCAACCATGACTAATGAAAACCTGAATTATCTTTTTCTTCTTGTTGTAGATATCATAGACATATTAAAACTATTGTCAAAAGAAGAAAACATCAAATAAACATACAGCCAAACATGTACATGAAAAGAAATATTAAAGGGACATGCCAGGAAAAGAATTACTTAAAAAACCTGAGTTACTTGAATTCTGATTTTTGTGGTGTTTGTCTACTTTTTAAAATTTGTAAGTTTAAAATTTGCATATATGCATATATATAATACATACTAAAATATAAAATGTGTGTATATATACACTCATACACACTATATATACTACACATATATACACAGTCTCTATATAAACATATATATGTATGTATGTGTGTGTGTGTGTGTATATATATATATATATATATACACACACACACACACACACAGGTTGTTATTTAATTTTGTATTCACAACTTATGTTATTCTTCTTAAAATGAGATTCCAAAATAATATAAGCCTCAGAGTCTTAAAATCCTGGAACTGTCTCTACCATAAAATAAAATGTTTCTTTGAGTACAAGCAACAGAAACCTGATGTTATTTAACTTAAGAAAAAAAGACAGGTTTATGTTTATATTATTTATTATAAGAACACTGTTCCTCACAGAATCAGAGGAAGAACTAAGTGGCTGAAATTGAGGAAGGGGAAGCCAGGACTGTAGACAGACTCTGGGTTCTTTCCATCATTTGGCAGGTCCTGCTGTCTTCATAAGTGCATCCTCACTTGAAATTCAAATGAGGAGGAGTGTCTAAACTCAAAAGAATTATGTGGGTAGAGTCCCTTGAGTGACAGCCTACAAGAATGGTATGGACAGAAAGCCAAGCAGTTACGCTAGGGAAGACAGGCAAGCTAGACAGAAAGAGAAAGGATCTGCTACAACCGGATACTGTATTTAATGTAGAGATCTTTGGGAGAGGCAGGGGTAAGCCAGCCTTGTGCTTTTCAAGAGCTTGTACTTTATTGTAAGAGAGAATTACATAAATGAATAGTTTGGAAATTATGTGACGGACTTGGGAGATATGGAAGCACGGGACAGGGAGACAAAGCTCAAACTAGGCTTTCTTGGAGAGAAAATGCCTAGTTGAATCTTCATTTTGGTCCTAGTCTTCCTTTCTTGAAAAATATAAATGAAATCATATTTTTGTATATGGCTTCCATGACAAGAAATTAGAGAATCAAATCTTTCCAACACGTGCACTACCCTTTTCAAGGAAATTGAATCCCAGGGAAGTTAAATAATTCACAAAAGAAAATACAGCCACTTGGTTGTTTTACTGGAACCTAATAAATCTTCTGATTCTTAACTCCAATACTTTGTTCATCATTTTACTCAACAGAGGAAAGGAATTCAGAGAACTCACCAAACATCGGAATGAATAAATAAGAATTTATAGGAAAGCAAGGAAAAGTCAGCAGAAAGATCTGGTATTTATCATATTAATTCAGGAAACGTGGCTAAAGATATGTATATAAAAACTTTTAAATGGAAACATAGCAAGTACAGGTTAAAGAGAGCAATCTGTTGGAGGGGAAAATGGGCATTTCCTTATAGGAAGCCATAAGCAGGAGTCTATGGGATTTTTAAGCTAATTGACAGCATGTTCAACAGTGAAAGCAATGACACATGCCAAATGTCATTTAACAGACTTTAAATCGGCCCTGAATAACAAATGCATAACCCATTTAGACCTAGGTTCCTGGCTTTGATTTCCTAAGAAGATGTAGACAAACACACTTTAGAACATATATTAAGATTCATGACTTACAGCATACACAAGGATGATATTACTCAAAACTCAGGGTAATGGATAATAGAAATTCCAGGTCTGTAAGCCCAAGAGTAATACTGAGCATGAGGGAAACAATCAAGGAAGAGAGAAAGCAAGGATGTGGAAAATGCCCTGCACGAAAGGTATTCCCAGCGTGCTTGCTAAATTGTTTATAAACTCATTTCTGCCTTCCTTCCTCCTCTTTTTTTTTCCTCTTCTTATGGGTCCCTGCAGACATTTCCCTTGTAATCCTGGGAATTTTTCCTCATTGTCACTTTAGTGACGATCTTTTCCACCATTAGGTCATGCAATTGAAACATTTTACTCAGTTAATGCATATAAGTTTTCACTAGTTGAATTTATTGCATTTAGGTAGAGTCCTGGTGAAACTGGTGACTATGTGACTAATGAGGAAGTAGAGAACAGAAAGAATATGAAATTTTGTGTTAGACAGAATTGAGTTTGAATCTTCACTCCATTACATGATAACCTTATGACTTGAACAAGTATGTGAGTAAATGAAATCTCAGTTTCTTCTTTCATATGGTGAGGGTAATAGTAACCCCATCTCACTGTGATGTTGAAAGAAAGGATTAAACAAAATAATTAAAAGAGAGCGCTCAGTAAATCTCATCATCTCTGATAACAGCAATATTTAGACAAATGGGTATCTTCTCTGAAGCAAACCTGTATCCTGTAAGCCACTTCTGCACTTTTTTTCTAATGATACATCTGATTTGGCTTATTTTCAAAGAATTTCCCATAGTAATTTTCTTTACATTTTAGGCTTTTTTTGGGGGGTGGGGGTGGGTCTTTAATAGAAAGCAAAAAGAGAGAAAAGCAGGGAAAGATGAAAGATTGGTAGCAGGAAAATTGAGGTTACAAGTGGATACAATAGATACTACTTTAGCATATTAACCATTGTATTTGAACTCATTACTCTTATTTTTATTTTCTCCCAGGGCATGTCTCTGTTCCCCTCAAGTCCTGGCTACAGAGGGTTAGGAAGTTCAAACCTGCCAGGCTTAAGCTGAGCAAAATGGATGACATATCGTCTGATATGAGAATGAGGGGGGTAGGGGTGAATTCAGGGGCTTGGGTAAATTGAGTACGTTTTGGAATAGCTCCTCCGGGAAGTTGCACAGGGATTCAGCCATGAGTGAATAAAAGGGTTATGGAGAAGTGCTGAGTGGAAAGAGAAGGCATTTTCAAAGGATCGTGTTAGCCTAGTTACGTGACTGTCTCTAACCTAACTCAGCAGTTCTTGGTTAGAAGTAAAAAATGGAATATTTCTGTCTGAAAGAGTTGCTAACAGGTGGAGATCTGAAAGAACCTAGAGTAAAGTTAGTCTCATTTTACTGTTTGGAGGCTGAGTTCCTGGATTGGACACTGAGCTGTTTATTTGTTTTCATTGCATTTAAAATTTTATGTGTTCATGTAATAATGAAGTTACTGTTTCACACACTTAAATTTTTTCTTGTCATGAAGGAAATAGGAAATAGTTTACGCTAAATGTGGAAAAAAATATGGCCCTTAATTTACCCAAAATAAGAAATTAGAAATCTGAGATTTTGTAGGCATGCCTTTTATTTATATGAATGAAGAGAGAAAGAGACACAGAGAGGAATAGCGGTCAGCATATAGTCTATGATGATAGATAGATATATCTCATATTTAGATTATATATATATATCACACGTAGATGATAAACATATTACAGATCAGTTTATAATCTTATATTTAAAAATGTTAATACATCCAACTTTTTCTACAATTTTAGATACTGTTCTATAATCTGGAATTGCTGCATGGTATTCTCTTTTAGTTATTGGAGTGTGGTTTATTTAACTAATCCTATAGGACTTATTTGCAGATTTTATTTTAGTTTTTACCATTGCATTCAACATTGCATTGAACAGACTATGGTTAATGCTTGGACCCACTCATGATTATTTGTTTAGTATATATTCCTAAAAGAAGACTTGCTTGATTGACTATATGATCTTTATACACCACTTGTTATACATTGTCATTTGTCCTCTAGAATGACTGTTATAAATATGTCCTTTGAGCATCCTTCTAGGTAGTGATTCGGAAACTTGATTAACATAAAAATACTGTGCTTTACTTGCTCACATATCCTAAAATTTTAAACAAACACAAAAAAATATAGTTGTGCTCCTTTTATCAAAAATTATTAAATTTTCAAACATTTTAACTTTGACATATCTTAAACCTAAGAAAGCCCAGAAAATAATAAAAACAGACACCGATGTACCCAGGAATTGCAATTATATGGATAAGATATTTCCATATTTTTTTTAATCCAAATTTTCCACAACTGATTAAATTTTACAGTTGAGATACACAGTGTTTTCATATTTACTTTCCTGAGTGTGACTGAGAGTGAACAGAACTGGTCTTCCATTCCATTAATTTCTTCTTTTCCTAGGATTCATCCTGTCATTTCCTTCCTCTTTTTCTAACTCTTGGGATGAAATCACAGTTTCTTAAAACTTAATTCATATTATTAAAAAATTCTATTGGCAATAGCACTTTTCTATTTGCATATTTATGTAAATATTTGTCTCTCTTCTTCCAATCTAACTCTTCCAACTCTAAGCAATCTTAATTTTTTTCTATCATACCAATTTCACATACTCATAAAATGCATCTTATCTATACAAGATCTTTCTTTTTTTCCTCTGTCCTTCTTTCTTAGCCAGGAAAAAAATATCATTTCAAAAAATTACCCTGAAACCTGATTCTTCCTTTTAAAAACATAGCATAAAAACTGTTACTCATGAGTGAATATAAGACTAGTTTATTTTACTGTTGCCTCCTAATATCACTAAATCTGAATGCATCATTTACTAAATTCAGTATTTGAGGATATGTAGCTTGTTTACAATATATTTCCTATTAAAATTTCATGATGCTTATTTCTGTTCACAAATCATTATGTATTATAACATTTTTATGTACCATGTATTCTTAAAATAAAATTCTATGGCCAAAATACATTCATATTTAAAAAAAATAGACATTATTATTTTATGTGTTCGCAATATCGTAGCAAGTTATATTCTAACCAACAATATACAAGTGTGGGCATTTGCACATACTCTCACCTGCATTAGATGCTATCACTTCTTTTCATACAATTTGATATTTTATTGTTTCATGAAATTAATTCTAAGGCTAAAGACTTCCTTCTGAGTATAACTCTAGCCATCCTACAGAGATTTTGATACGTAACACATTTTATTTTCATTTGTACCTGAAAGGATTTTTTCTTAGACTCATCTAGTTTTCTGTATTAAATATTTCCCTGACCACTCCTTCATGTTTTAGAATTTATGCAGCTTATTACTATTTATCAAGACATTGTATGAAATTTCTTAGTGAGTTCATAAACTTTTTATGTTAGAATAGATTTAAATTCACAAAAACAGTATGAAATCACACAGAAGTTTCCCATTTCACACACATCCAGGTTTCCCTCACATTAACATCTTACACTGCATGGTACATTTATCATAATTAACAGACCAGTATTGACATATTATTATTAAATAAACTCCCTACTGTATGCAAATATCCTGAGTTTTTACCTAATGCCTTTTTTTTTCTATTCCAGGATCCCAGCCAGGATGCCACATTACATGCAGTCAGTAGACCTTCTTAAGCTCCTTGTGAATTCGCGTGACAGTTTCTCAGAGTTTCATTACCTTTAGTGACCTTGACAGTTTTGAGGAATAATGCTTAGGGATCTTGTATATTGTTCTGCATTTGGAATTTGCCTGCATAATGGAATTTTTCTCATTATTAGATTGAGGTTATAATTTGGGAGAGGAAAGCCACAGAGGCAAAATGCCATTTTCATCACATCACCTCAATGGCAGATCAATGGTATATGATATCAACAGGACCTATCCTGTTGATGATAATTTTGATCATGTAAGTGAGACATGTTCTCAGATTTCTCCACAGCAAATTAGTTCTTTCCCCCTTTCCAAACCAAACTCATTGAAAGGAAGTCACTATGCACAGCTCACACTTAAGGAGTGGGGGATACAGTCAGCCTCCTTGAGGGAGGGCAGACTATAGGAATTCCAATTCTTCTACATGTAAGATTTGTCTTTTCTCCCCATTTTATTTATTTATTCAAATGTTTATTTACATCAGTATGGACTCATGGGTATTTATTTTATACTTAGGTTTATAATCCAATTTGACCAATTACTCTCTTTTGCCAAATTTTTCCAGCTTTGGTCACTGGAAGCTTTGTCAGATGGAATTTGGGTCCCTTTGACATTCGTCATTGTTGTTTTGTTTTTGACTACATACTTCTTTTCTAGCACTATAAGACGTTCCATACTCATTGTATGTATTTCCTACTCTAGAACTAGAATCAGCCATTTCTACAAAATTTCTGGTTCTGCATTTTTTTTTTTTTAGTCTTAGAAACCAAGTACTATATACCAAGTCTGCTTGTTGATACTTGTACCATTGCTCATAGGCCCTCTCCACGGAGAGAGTGGGGAAAGGAGTATATACATTAACACATGGATATACACATATCTATCTCTATCTTTAATCTGTATCTATAGCTACATCTATCTACCTGTATCTATATTAAGTTGAGCATGAGTTCATAATGTTGTCTCCAACTGTAATCCCTTACCAAATGGAATTTAACTTCTCCCTTGCTTACGTGAAATCTCACTCCAGCTGTGAGAAACCTGCCCCCAACCACATGCCATCCTTTCACTCGGTTGTTCATTTCTAGTATTCATGCAGAGTGGTTGCAGAGCTGGAGAGCAGCTGTGTCAATTAGAGTACAGTCCTTAGCTCAGTTCTATAACTCTTCTCACCTTTTAACTTACAGACTCCATTTATTTCCAAAGCTACCACTGTTAGGAAGTTTATCCTACACAGCCTTCAGTTAGATTGTTGGCTACATTTGTAATACAATTTTATTCTTTTGCCACAGTCTGCATTGTCCTGGATACCTTGATTTCCAGAAAGATTTCCTTAATTTACATACATTAAGGTTCACTCTTTATTGTTTGTTTGGCATGTTCTATGCTCCTCTTTTTCCTTGATCGTCTTCCTTATTCTGAAGTCAGCTTTTGTTATTGAAATTAACACAGTTACATCTGCCTTAGTTGATTAGTGTTAAAATGGTTCTTTCTCCACCTCTTTATTTTTAACCTATCTGGCTTTATAATTAAATTTCTTCAAGACAACATATAGTTGGTTTTTATCCAATCTGTCAATCTTTTGTGAAACACACTCGTCCATATTTTAATTCATGTGTTTATGCCATTCACATTTAAAATGATGACTGATATCACCTTATGCATACTTGTCATATTTATAACGGTGTTCTTTTCATTTAACTTGCTCTTTGTGCCTTTTTGCCCTTGTTTTTCTGCCTTTTCTGGTTTTAATTTTAATTGAGCATTTATATGATTCCCTTACACTCCTCTCTTAGTGTACCAACTACCTATATTCTGTGATTTCAGTGGTTGCCCTAGAGTTTACAATATACAGTTTTAACTGACCTGTGCCTACCTTCTAGTAATGCTATATTGCTTCAAGCTTTGTGCAGGTACTTTATAATAGAATATTCTCCATTCCTTTCTCCTCTCCCTTGTGACATTGCTGACATTTATTTCCTTTATCTATATGTTACTATCATCCAATTTATTGTTCTTATCATTGCTTTAAATACAATTACCTTTAAAATAAATTAAGAATAGGGAAATAATATTTTATATTCACTTATTTCTTCTCTGATGTTCTGCCTATCTTTATGGGAATCCATGTTTTTGACCTGTATCAATTTTCTTCTTCCTAAAGAAATTTTTAACCTTTATTGCGAAACAGGTCTACTGATGGTGAGTTTCTTCAGGATTTGTTTGTCTGAGAAAGTTTTTGCTCCTCCTTCACTTTTGAGGAATTATTTCACTGGATTTAGAAGTTTTTTTTTCTTTCAACTCTTCAAATACTTCATTCCATTATATCTTCCCTTGCATAGTTTCTAATGAGAAAGCTACCTCACTTATCCTCGCTTCTCTGTAAGAATATAGGTTTATTCCTCTGATTATTTTTAGAATATTCTTTATTTTTGATTCTTGACAGTTTGAGTATCCTACATTGACTTATGGTTATTTTGGGTATCTATCCTGGTAGTGTTCTATGAATTTCCTGCATGTGTAATTTGGTGTCTGTCATTCCTTTGGGAAGCCATGATTACATCAAATATTTCTTCAGCTCTGTACTCTGGTTTTTGTCCTTCTGGTATTCCAGTTATGTGCATGTTCCACCTTTTGAAATCACTCCACTGTTCTTCAATGTTCTGTTTTTTTAATTCCATTATTTTTTCTCTTTCCACTTATGTTTTGAAAGTTTCTGTTGAGCTCTTCAAGCTCACCAAAATTGCGTTGAATCTAAATATGAGTCTATTGAAGACTTTATTTCTGTTAATTATTAATTTCTAAAATTTCTTTTTTATTCTTTCTGAGGATTTTCTTCTTTCTACTTACATTATCCTTTCTCCAGCTCTGGCAATCTATCCGCTGGCGAGTAGGACTCTGTTACGGAGGTAGTACTAGGTGTATTTCACAATGATTACTCTTAATTATTTCCCCTCCCGCTCCTGAAGCCATGGAGAGAAATTTCCTGTATTTTTACCATGAGTTCCTAAGGTAAAACCCATAAAATATGCCTTCTCCTGCCATTGAAGACTGCAGTACCCAGCAGTGCCTGACTCATGCCCTAGGCTTCATTCTGACTCTAGCTTATGATCAAAACTATCATCTGTGTTTCCTAGTAGTTTATGGACTCAGTGGCTTCTGTTCAAGGGAAGCAAATACTGACCATTTTTCCTTGGATATGCTTGTCTTTCCAGATTTCAGTGTGGTGGCTTCCCCTGTGACCACAGTTCCCTGAGGTATTTATGAAATGTCATGATTTTCAGTTTTTCCATATTTTTCTTCTTTTAAGTACTGAAATAAATGACATTAGCCAAGCTCAGAGTTGAAACCTGAAGTCATACTTAAAATTTTAATACATTTTAGGATATTTTTGTTACTTCCCATAGTTAATCAGAAAGTATATCTTTTTCTCCAAACCAAAAGAAAACATCAACATCTAAGCTAGTTATACAATTACTGCTTCTCACTTCACATCCACCTTTCTTAGCCCTTCTTCACGATAATGAAGCTAGACTGTGCAAACATTTCAGCTAGCAAAATGTTAGGTCTTCTCAGTAGAGGGCATTGGAGGAAGACTACAAGAGGAAGGAGTTTCCTTTTCCTGGTCTGGGTGTGTTTCTTCTTGTCTCTATGGCTTGGAGGACAGTGGTTCTTCTGGGCCAATGGTGTGCATGGGACCTAATGGCACATGCCCTCCAGCCAGTATTGCCAGTGCCCAGTGAGCACCCTCCTGGCAAGTATCCCTGGCACTGGAGTAGGGAACTTCTAAGCCAGTCTTGCAAGCATCCCAGAAATGAACTATCTAATGAGTTTTGGCAACACCGCAGCAAATAGCTTTACGGTCACAAGTCCCTAACTGGGCTTTTCAATAACGTTCATTCACCAAGTCACAGCGGACCCTCTACAATGTGGTAGAACTTTCAACCATGGGGAAGGCTTCTCCAAAGACTGTTCCTTCCTTGCGCAGTGTCCCTCAGCCTTGAGATGGTGGTGGCTTCCTCTTTCTACTATTCTTGTATTCTTTAGAATTCTTTTTTTTTTAACCTTGCTTAGGATTTAATCTCCTTTTACACTCAATAC
Organism: Smutsia gigantea; assembly: GCA_032199065.1. NCBI lineage: Eukaryota > Metazoa > Chordata > Mammalia > Pholidota > Manidae > Smutsia > Smutsia gigantea. The sequence continues at coordinate 70,340 of JAVSCE010005189.1, forward strand.
TTCTTTAATAAAAATACTATTGTTCAAATTACTAAGGTTGTTTCTGTCACCGGATCTCCCTCATCCTTAATGTTACAGCATCTTTTAACACCCTTTCACTACCATTGAAGTCAGAACGTTTTCATACAATGATTATAATTAATAGTTTTAGCTTATTTAAATAGCTATTAAAAATCTATAAATTCTTTGAATGAATGTTGTTCTTTAGATAATTTTCCAATAATTTCACTAGGCCCCCATTCTGCTATTTTTTTTTCTGATTTTGAAAATGCTCTGTATATTTCTTGACCAAAATGCCTTTCATGACTCTTCTGGGGCATGTTTTGAACTTAGTTTTAAAATTCCCGTTTATTGGTATGTACGATTACCTTTCTTTTCTGAAGACTTCCAAAACTGTTATGAATCTATTTTTTTTCTAATACACTCTTTTCTACCATATCATTGGAACTTAAGGAGTAGAAAATACTCATTTGTATACTTATGACCCAGTCTGCACTACAGTTGTATGGCTCTAGTTATACTATTTCCAGCAATATAACCCACTTATTTTTGCAAACATCTAAAAATGAATGAGATCAGCTCTGCCTCAATACACGTTATAATGAATATTTACCTAATCCAGAAAAGGACATACTATAATCTCTTAAGGTTTTTCATCTGACATTTGATTTTCTGCTTGAAACTTGGGAGGTGGCAGAGTTGTGTTCTCTAAGAAGAATTCTGTTAGGAAGAGAGAAATAAATTAACAAATTAAAGAGGACCTTGAAGATGTTACCCCATTCTGTAGATATTATTGATGCATATACATTTTAATGCATACATTTAAACATGTGATCTTTATTAACTATATACATTTGTAAGTAGGCATTGCACAAACAAATCTATCAATATCCGTTTCCTCCTTGTTTTCCGTTGTTGATACCTCGGATTAATTAGCTCACATTGTTTCTTAGGTTTGTGGGAATCCAGTGGCCCCTTGCAGCTACTTTAGTTGTCATCAGTCCTCGCTGATGTTACCAATTTTTCTTACTATTGTACGTGTGCTCTTTATCTCTGTTCCTGTCCATTCATCTTAGTATATGTTGTAAGGTCATCACAGCCCTGCCATTGAAGTCCCCATCTTTGACTTATGGCTTACACCTCAGGATCACCTCATACAGAAAACGTTGAAGTTTGGGAATGAATATTCAATTTTACTTTGTCTGTACAAGCTACTTTGTTTTCTTAACTTCTCTGTTGCCTCTTATGTGACCCCAAAGAAACCTCAATATTGGTTCCTTCCAGAGATATAACCAAAACTTAAAGAAGGATTCTTCTGTCCTGAATAGGTCCCTCAACCTACCCAATGACTTCATCCATGATTTTTCAGCCAGTTAAATCTCCAGTTGTGGGAGATCATGGTGACTGTTTACCTCCCCTAACTCTTATCTCTTTTCTTCCACCTCCTTTCTTTTCCCTACCACCCTTCAGTTTAAAGAAGCTGAGGTCTTTTTTTGTCCAATCTGTTTCCTAACTAACAAAGTAGCTGCCGTATTTTCTCAAAGGACAACATTTGCCTTTGAAATGTTTAACATTTAAGTTAAAGGCATATGGTAAATCCTTTTTTTCCTTGATAATGTCTTTTTTTGAGCCCATTGCCTTGCTGCCATTTTTGTTAACCCAAATGGATTATTTTTCTTTTCCTTGTCTTCTCATTTTTGGCAACCCTAGTCACTATCTTCCCAAAGGAATATTGATATTTTTATGGATATATTCCCATTACATACAGAGATGAAGGTGCGCTCTCTATACATTCTAGATGCCAGAGTTCAATATTTGAGCTGACTACTAAACCACACAAGTTATTTTGTCAGGAAAAAGAAAAAGGATTTAATAGTAGACTCAGAGCATTGATGTCATAGATGGGAAATTTTTAGTTAGCTTGTGTCTGAATCTTTCCGTTATCATAAATTCTTTTGTTCCCAGACTGACTTCTCTGTCGTTCAATAGCAATCACTTTTGAAAAGACATTCAAATTCTTGTTTCCTTGAGATTTCAGGGTTGCAGCCATATTGACATCTAACAGCTATGTAAACTATCCATTAGTCTCTGAAGACTTCCTTGTTAGAGAATAACCTCTCCAGTGCTGATGATTTTATTTGTTCTCTTTTAAATGTACATAACTTGGTTAAATGCCTTTCTCCTCCATCATTTACCAGGATTAGTCTTCAGTGTTCTGTAAACCATAACCTTGGTGTTAGTGTTCTGTCTGTGTGAAAATTAGATCGTTCATGCAAGTGATTAAGGTTTTGTAATTGCAAAATTGCCTGAGAACATAGTAGATTTATAGAAAAAAAAAACTTCAAGGATTTCAGCAAACTATGTCTAAAAAAATTCTTTAGTGGAATTTCTAAGGTAACTTAGTTTGAGCACAATGAGAAAGAAAAAATATGGGATCATTTTCTGAGTAATTATACCTATAGGAATATATCGTTTATTAGAAAGAATGTGACAATAGAGTTTGGGGAGTCTTGGACTAATCATAAAATCACTTTAAAGAAATGTCCCTACACATTTTATCTACAACATATTTGAAGATTGCATACTGGCCACCAAGTACCAGCAACCTGGGAGTAGGCGTCCATCTTCTCGGAAACTTTATTTTATTTAGAGACCTGGAGAGGAGAAAGCATTAAAAATTTTAGACATATATGGGCCCATAATACAAAACAGAATGAAAACTTGACATAAATTTTAACTTCAAAGGAAGATTTCAAGCCATTAAGGCTTTATGATCTTGCCTATATCCCACAAATGCTTCATTTTTAAAATATTCACTTTTGTTCTTTGTTAGGAATCCTTCATCAGAAAAGTTTCAAAAGCAGAGTTTTAAGGTTAGAATTAAGAACATGATTATGTACAAAAGAAAGAAAAAGCCCATTCACCATAGTAAGAGAAAGATAAAATGTTTAGAGATTAATATAAAAAGATGCAGGGAATTTGTGTATCAGGGTTCCATCAAAAAAGAAGAACCATTCTAAGTGATGTGGAAATAGGATTTACTGTAAGGTTTGGACTTTTTGCAATGCTGAGAGTTGGTGGAGATACCTACATAAAACAATTGTCTCTGTATGAGGTTGGACTGACATCATTATAGGTCTGCCAGGTGGGGAGTGAAGAAAGGAATGTGAGCCTGGGTGTGGATAAACTGATATCCAAAATTAAAACTGAAACCCACACAGACAAACCGTAGCTTGGGCTTATCTCACTACCTCCAACCTCGATGTCCTGGACAACATCCAGGAAAAGCTCACACTTCTCACCACAGAGGGGTACAAAGTTTGTGTCCATAGTGTTATTCCCAAGGAATAGGCTGGCACGAGCAAGGAGGGATCCAGTCTCGGAGAAAACTGTTATTCTGAAGATGTCTCAAGTCAAGGAAAGACTGGCTAATAGTTAAGGTAGGAATGTACTCACTACACCTGGAATCTGGGGTGGGAGGTCCATCGCTGGAACAAAGCAGGGCCTCAGGACAGCGACCAGACTGCAGTGTCTGAGTGGGTCAGGGAAAAGTGAGAATCTCTTGGTCTAAATGATTCTCTTTGCTTCAGGAAGGTTTTAGTAGGTGGATATTTGCTGGAGGTACTCAAATGTATACAGAGAAGATCAGAGGAAAGAGAGAAGAGCTCGGAGTTTCTGACAATTAATGGGAAAACAACAAAGGCAGGAAGGAACTCAAGAAAGAAAGAAGGAAGGAAAAAAGTTGCATCAAACCACTGTCAGATACTGTAAGTCATTTCCTTTCATCCTTTAAACAAATTTATGGAACTATATTTTTCATTTTAAAAATAACTAATTAGAAATGCAGATAATCAGGCAACTGGCCCACAAACATATAGTAAGTACTAGAGCAGAGCTTATAATCATATTATCTCATTCCATTATTAATTTCTACTCTATCATCCTTATCATCCTTTCTCATGAATCCAGGCAGTTAATTACAAAATAATCCCTTTTGATAGCTTCTGACTGTGGCTGGCTTCAAAATTCTGCTAAGGTCTGAAGCTGAAGATCCAGAAAGCGAAGTGCTGTTTATGAACTTGTATCATTTTAAGAATACTGATTTGTAAAATAATATGAAGATATAAATATTCCTACTTACATCAAAACTACATAAATTATTTTTAATATGGTTCAATCATGGAACTAGTTTATTGAATGGATCCTTGTTTGCCCATCTCTGATTTCTTTTCCCATCGCTTGCTAGCATTTAAGGAAGACCCCAATGCTTTCTTGACAATTTTGGATGTTAGAATTGTATTATTATCTTAAAGTATTCATTTGGCCTACACCTTCACATCACATCTAATTAAAAGTCTCCCTTTTTCCCCCTTTAACCTCAACCAGGCTCAGAGGCCCACAGGAAGACATGTGTGAGGAGAGTTGCTTCACGGTTCTTTCCCTCTTCTTGATGCATTTACCCCCACGGCAGTACACTGTGCCTGCTCATGCTCTTTCATGCCAAAAATTAGGACCGGGAGTTAAAAGGTTAAATGAATTAATAAATGAAATACTTCTTTAGTTGCTACTGCAATAATTACACATTCTGTGGCAGATATAAAAGTAATGGGTATGTTCATGTGGGGGTCAGAAACATTCTCTACAGCCCTAAGATTCCAGGGGAGACTTGCAAAATGAAGAACTGTGTGCGTCAACATTAGGCAAGCATTCAACTGGAGAGGGCATTTCTGGTTACACCCTTGTCCCACTTTCTTATAGTGGTGTCCCGAAACCCTCCTCACTTCATTTGGGAAGTAAGGGAAAAGTCACCCCACTCCTTGTCTTATCAATATTTTACACTCTTCAAAATGAGTTGCATTTACCCTGATTAAATTCTAATCTGTAAATACAGGTTGCAAGTAGGTATTGGATAAAGATGTCATGGATTTTTTTTCTTTCTTTCTTAGTAGGTCCTAAAGATGTGTGTCTGTTTACTCTCTTTAAAATGTGGGGGCACTTTTAAAAAAATCACTTTCAGCTTTCGGCATTAGCTAAAATTCTAAGACAACAGGAAAATCCCTTTTAACATCTGTTACCTAAGTACTCACCTTTAGGACTACTTGGAAAGAATGTTCCATGAGATGTTATTGCATTACAGAGGTATAAATTATGTCTCCTGCTAGTTAATCACATGTAGATAAGAAAGATATCTCACTTGATATGGTATTTTTAAAAAATAAATAGATAAGAAGCATGGTAATCAGTTATCCTGATAAACTACAAATTCGATCAAAAGTATACTTTATGTGTTGGGGCCTTAAAAGGAATTTCTAGTACTAGATTCATAATTGTTCGCAAAGCATTTCCAGATTGTTTTTGGAAATCTCCAGTTTGTTATGAAAATACTGGCAGAATCTTAATTATAATAGTGCTACTGGGCACCATTAACTCCTTTCAGATACATTTATGCCGGAAAAATGGTACAAGCCGTCAGTTGCTAAATAAACACAGGTGTTGCTGAGCCTACTGGCATGCCATCTACAGAAGAATCATTCTTTCAAGCCAGTCAGAAAGGAAGGAGAAGGGGAAAAGATCATCAAGGTCAATTGTAGACCTGCTGATTGTTGTTCATTCACAAAGGTGGCTTGTCACAAAGGCTGGATACAGACCGGCACCAGTGAAAGTCCAGGGTGGGGATAACACCGACTGTTGGCCCCTTAAAAAGAGTTTTGAAAGTCATTTTATGCCTTTAAGTTAAGAAAGGTGACAGAATGACATTCCTAGTTTTTAAAGGTACCCATACTCATGCATATCTATATGTTTTCTCTCTCCTCCTCCTCCTCCTCAAAGGTATTGCATGAATGCATTTTGCTAAGCTTAAGATTTATCTAGATGCCGTGGTTTAAAATGTTGGACTTGCCTATGAGAAAAAATGCATTCAAGTTTTCTTTTCTTCCACTTTGAAACATCTAATTTTAAGGGTCATTTTTAAGAAATATTTGTTCTGCCTTCTGCATGCAATAAATATCCAGATTAAAAATCATTACACCTAAGATTAGCCCTCAATTTACCCATGATCCAAATGTTTTGTCATACTTCTGAAACATTTACAAAGACAGGAAACTTCCACCAAATAAAAATGTTGCTGTCAATTTTTTGCTTTCACTGAGTCACTTGTAAAGAGTGAATGGAACACCCTAAAGAGCAGGGTAATGGCCAAGTGCTAAGAGGTGCTTCCGGCTGATTATCCTCTGTGAATTCTTTTGACAAAGGCTTTATCTAGCACTAACCCCAACCCTAATGAGATTGCCATGACTGACAGTCACTTCTAGCCACCAGAGAGACTCACCCCATAACACCCACTCACTTCCTAACCTGGGGAATAGCCAGCATACTTTCTCTTTTACTTTCCTCCCATACCCCTGCCTTCTGGGCATCTAGTTATGAAACGTGGGCTTTTGTGTGAGGGTCCCTGAAAACACGCTTGTGGCCATGTGTGAAATCACAGTATGCGTCTAGAAGACTAACTATAGGCTCTGCCTATTGTAAACATTTTCTGACCATTCCCTTCCTGATCAACCTGGGGGAAAGGAGTTGGGAGCAAAACTGTTTTGAATAGAATAAATCAACATTGAATCCTAAACATTTAATATAAACATGCTTTTAAAAGATCAACTTGAGCAAAAGTTTTATTTTAGTAGCTAATTATAGCAAACTGTGATCCTGAATTAGTACAATAAGGATAAAATGTTTAAGATGAATTCAATCTGGAATGCATTCTTATTTTGGGACCATCAGAGAGTGGAAACACACGCCAAATCAAAGCACCCGAGGGGAACACTTGCTGATAAAGGAACAGACAGCCAAATGCACTCTGTCCTTCTTGATACAGGAAGTCAGCCCAGATTAAACAGTGGAGAACTTCTAAGCCAATCCTCCCTGATTGTACCATGAGCAGCCAGCGTTTCTCTGTGCTTATGTGCATGAGACTAGAGTCTGGTGCCTGGTGTGTGTCTGTATTTATGCAAGAAACTGGCTGTGAACCAGGGAGTTTCTCCTGCTTCAAATACTCTCCTTTCATACACAATCAAACTGTCAGATGGCTGGCATTGGTTTGATACATCTCTCAGACGTTTTCTTTACAATATACCAAGAGAATCACAGACCACAAACATGAGCCTCCAGACCTGAGTCATTAAGCCTCTTTCGATCAGCAGCTTATGGACCTGATCTCTGTTTTGAGTTAATGTCTCTATGCTGATGGAAATTGCGAATGAACAATCGGATGGTATGAGATTTTCCTTTGTACCATTAGTTGGACTAAGAATAGAGAATGAATCAGTATTTATAACTTAAAATAGTCTTAATTATATCTAGAACTATACTCAAGTCTGTTTTATTTTTCTTTCTGCTATATTCATTTTAAAGACTGGGATTTGGTTAAGTATTTAAAATATGTTTTTCCTACATAGACGATAATAAAATAACAGTATCCTAATTCACATTCTGCTGAAAGCTGAAATTGTGTGTGCATATGTGTATGTGTGTGTACATGTGCCACTGTTCTCCCTTGAATGTTGACTATATCCTCCTTAAAATCTCCCTCTTCTACCTTCTTCCAATTAACTTGTAAGATGCTACATGAAGGATTCTTTAAAAAAACCTAGGATTCTTTACTTTGCCATCTCAAAGCAGTCCAATTCTAGGTATCTTATCATCTGCCTAGAATTATTAAATTATTAAGAAGTAAATGAAGTAAGAAATAGAGGAAAATAGAAGAAAAAAGGAAAATGGAAAAGAACAAAGAAACTTAGTGTTGGTGAAGCACTGTATTGATCGCTATTTTTGGAAACCTATTTTCAAGGTAAAATAATTTTCTAAATGTATCATTTGTATGTGTGTTACCAAACCAAACAACCTAGGTCCACTTGCCTGACTCACGTTCAAGTCAAACACTGACATCAGGATGCAACGAAAGAAAGACCATGTAAATTGCAGGGCGCCAAGCAAGGAGAATGGGTGGCTAATGCCCAAGGTCCTGAATTTGCTGTTGGCTTACAAGCAAGGGTTTTTTCAGGCAAAAATTACGTGCAGGCTGTGTAATAAGCCCATTCCTCTGGTCAGTGGTGAGGTAATGGGATTGTTTCAGAAATCTTAGCTGTCCGTCTTCTGACTCCATCTAGTCTGGGTTCTACTGCTTGTGTCAGGAGGTGGCCCACCTGGTGGGGGTCTAAGTTCCTATGAAACATCTGAAGTATACAGTAGGCAAGAGTTTATCTACAGCTTTGAAGGGGAACTAAGAGTCCTGTGTTTATTTAGTTTGTTTTAAATTGGTTTGCAAACTCCTATTTTCTTTCATCTCTAAACAGTTTAATTCCCACACTCTGGGTCATAATTGAGGGATTTGAGCTTCCCTTTGTTAATGGAGAATCTGAGGGGCTTCATCAAAAGAGGGAAACTTGTATTAACATTCTGCAAAGAAGAGAGAACTGTTTAAGGGAGGTGGCAGGATGGGATGACCATTTGATTGGCCCCTCTGTGTTTCTGGCACAGTGCTAATCCTTTCCCAAGCTTCCTGTCCTTGACATAGACTGGGATTACATATGGCTGCTACATGGCCCTGTGTGAGCCAGCAGGCTAATATTAGGAGTAGCAATTGCCATTAGGAGTAGCAACTGCTAGGAGGCTCTACTGTAAACAGAATTATCCAGTTCAATTAGGAATAATAAAAAAAAATCACTTGATATTAAACATATCATTTAATCCATAAGTATTTGTCCATTGTTTCTCCTTAAATAGTTTTATTTGTTTGTTTGTTTGCTGTGTTGGTCCATTCTAGGGAGCACAGCGAACTATCTCTGTGATGACCTTGTCTCTGGAAATACAACTTATCCTAAAGATCATTTTATATGCCCGGAATGCAGCACAGGCACAATCAACGACTGAGTTACTGGACTCAAGAGGTTTAAGACATTTACATAAAGTGTCACAGACAATAGGAAATCAACCTTCAAAAGAACCAAGATCTTCCAGATTCCGGCTCAAGTTGTAAGCTTTTTGTCTCAAAAAAAAGAAAAGATGATCAACCCTGCTAAATTTCCTGAAAATAATTTCTAGGAGGAAAGAGCATAAATGTAATTCAAAGATTCTTGGAATCTTTGCACACTTGGTAGATAACCTTTCTCATTCCTAACGCATGGGTGGAACCATCTGCCCCTATCAGAGTCCAGGTACAATGGCAGTGCCAGCAGAGCTGTACTGTGGGTCTCATCTGGGCATACATTCACAATGCAGGACCTAGCTAGGTAGGATGGGGTCAGAGCTTCTGGAAGTGTTTCCGAGAACACTCTCAACAGCTCTCAGAGGTTGCCATGAAATATGACAAATCCAGAAGCTTTCTTCTACCCATCTCTTATTGATTCATGGCATTTAGTGACATACAGGCTTATGTATTACTCAGACTAAACCTCCTAACATGGAGAGAGCCTTTATCTAGGAGAATTGTACATTTGATATTAATTTTGAGGGCTTATTTTCTTTCCGTCTATAGTTGGTATTGTTCCCTTGATGCTGTAGAATACTGAGGGTGATTGAAACATCTGAATTTACATAACCTCATTAAACTTAAGACTGGAGAGACTGAAGTTTAGGAAGCAGGACAGGCCAAAGTAATCCTATGCTTAGTAACAGGGTCTTTTGTCATGAATGCTTCACTGCTGGAAAATGAAAGACATGAACTGTGTAAAAACTCATCTGCTTTATTAGGTGGCAATCTGCAGGTGTGTTCATACTTCTTCCACAGGTCATCATTGATAGTTAATATTAAGGAGAAGTTTGTCAAATATTCTCCATTTCTAATTTACCCTCCAAGAACAGTAGAGGCAGGACTTCTGTGAAAAAAAGGTGTGTGTGTTTTCCATTATCTAATTTGTTTCCTTTGTTTCATCCTTACACAGCAGGCTGTAGTGATCTAGCCAGGTTCTCAGGCCCTGCAGGTCATATAATTGAATGGTACTGTGGATGGGCGGGTCGGTTTCATCACAAGTGACATAACCACATCCTCAAAGTCTGGCACTGGTGCAGCTGAAAGTACAGTGAGAAAAGAATCACATCCAGATGACATTGTGCAAGTGCTCTCCAATCTGGTACAATCTTGTGGTTGTTTCCCTTCTGTTTCCTCTTGAGCATGCTAAGTTTATGAACTTGAATGGAATCTGCTAGCTGTTCTTCAGGCTAAGGACACAGCACATAACTTCCATAGGATGTGGAGATCTTCTGATTAATTTTTATATTGCCTTGTCAATCTCCTTACCATTCCCTTTTTTCTATGGCCATATTACAATTAATCAGCCATGGATTACAATAAGCCTGACACATTTTGCTATTTCCATTTTTTTTTGAACTGTAGTTTCTGCTGTTCAAACATGCACACATGTGCACACACACACATGCATAACCACCATTGTCATCTTTTATATATCTTTACAATTGCAACACTCATTTTAGAACATTACACCATTTAAGCATGGCCAGTAGTGGTTCTGAAATCTTAAAATACCCAGTATGTGGTGTTGAACACTGACCTTACATAGAATGTAATTTACACAGTACTTTCAAGATGAATAGCTTCATTTTTAGAACCGTTTGTGGCATGACAAAAGTTATTTGTTTTGTATTTTTCTTCAGTGGGTGTCCATGGGCAAATGTGATCAAAAATACTCCTTTTGAAATTTTTTTCTCTCTCTTTCTTACGTCAGCTTGCAACATTTATATCTACAGTTTGAAATTTCTGTATTGCTACAAAAATTGTAACTCAAGTCTTTAACTCACAGAACAAAATAAACATTTGGTCTGATTATATTTGGGGCTTCTACGAATTAATTTTTATTCATGTGAATTGGGGCTTTTAGAAAAAAATAGATGTGTTTCTTACTGCATCACCTCGGGCTATTATGAACATGGGATAATAATAATAATTATTGTTATATATGTGAAGATATGTAATAATACAACTTACAATAATTTATATTGTATTATTATTTTATAGCTGCAACTATCAGTTGGTGCCCATCTAGCAGGGGTTCCTGCTCACACCCAGTGTCTGAAAGTGTGGGTAAGCAATGTATTATACGCTCTTTTCACTGGTCTACTTATTTCTGTATAGCCTAAAAAAAGAAACTGATTTTTCTCTTCATTCTTAAACTCCTTAAACACAGTAATTTAGTTACTTTTAAGACAATTTGTTTAAATGTAAATCTAGATTCTCTGACCCAAGAAATTTAATATTCTATTGATAACAACAGAACATTTAATAATATGATGTCTGGAGATAGAAGATTACTAGGCAAAAATGTTGTAGTTAGCAGATCAGGTTGCAACTGAATGCAACTTTAAAAAGAAAATGATAATGTTAATTTCAGTTACCTGTGAAACATGAGATTTTGAAAGTATTAGGGCTTGTGCATTTTAAGAACATTTTTTTTTTGCTTTTTTAGAAGCATTTAGAAAAAAGAATTCAGTTAGATTGTCTCTAGATTTGAGAGATAAAGTAGTAAGATATTGTTAGTAATATAACACTGGTTGTGTTAGTATCTAACATTAAAGATTATTTTCATGAGCTCAGTTTTAAATGTCCTTTTTAACTCCAATGACTACATTAATAGACACAGAATCTTAGGGCTTGAAAAGATCATCTATTGAAACCATATTTTGACAGATGTTCAAGGTGGGCCTTAAGATATGTGCATAAGACTTTATCCATTCCTGCTTCAGTGTAAAGTAAACTACTCAAAATGTGGTTTGGAGATCACTGTTCATTATGGAATGTTTATTACATGTCTCCTATGAGACAAATGCAGAAATAGAGTGTTTCAAAAAATTTAAAACAGCAGTTTTACATTGCCATGACATTCAAGTGCTTGATCAGTGGGGCGTGTAATTTGTATGTCTTTTTTTTTTTTACGTTTGATTTTTCTAATTCATTTTATTGTATTTTACAAAATACCCACGGTGGATTGGAATATTTTTAAATGGTTCTTCACCAAATATAGTTGAAGAAGCATAACTCCAGAGGCTTCATATATTTCTTGTTAAACTTTCTTATTTTTTTCTTACTGTATACACTTTAAAGGTCTTCAGAACAACTTTATGCAGTGTCTAAGTACCACTGCTCAAAGTGAAATTTTACACAAGTCCAGACCAAAAAAACCCTTCAGCCCTTTTCTTAGCTATAGGGTGCATTTAAAATTTGAAGGGTTATAAACACCCATTTTGATCCTTGGAGAGGGAAATCACACCATACTCTCAGGGCTATTTCACTTTTGGACTTCAGACAGCCCTTGATGATGTAATTGTCTATTCTGGACCACACTTTGGTGCTCAGTAAATACTCAATAGCTAAAATAATGCAATTCAAAACTCCTGTTTGTCCAGAAAACCAGCCACTTTCAGAAATTAAAAGGCTTTGCAGAATGTCCTCCCATGGGTTTGGATTAAGCAAGGTGCTGGGATTAGGTATTATGGGGTCCTGAGGAACGGGCATGGACAGGGTCATTTCAACAGAGAGAAAACAGCTGTCTGTCCTGGGTTGTTCACTTACTCCAAGAAACACCCCTCATTATTCCTGCCAAATCAATTTGGACAAACTGCTGCATACAAGAAGCTGAGATTTTTCTCCGCAGGAAAACAAGAATTCGGGACTTTAGTAAACACTGAGTATCTAGAATGTTAGACAGCAAGGACTTAAAATGTGGACATTCAGCTATCTAATTTATTAAGTTAGAAAATATTTTTAATGTACAGCACACCTAACAAATCTAGAATTTGCCTGTTTTTACATTAAACTTGCTTATGTTTGCTTAGTTTTGCCCTTGTCTTTGCAAGGAAATGAAAGTTACTGGCAGCATCACTCCATTTGTTTCAGTAATTTGGTTTTCTATGCAATCATCTATATATCTTATGCTTTCTGTGTTCTTACAATTCTCACAAATGTTATTTGGTGTACATTTTTACTAGTGGGATGAACATCATTGTATCTGTCATTATTTGGGCACTCATAATTTTTTAGCCATGACTTGTGATTTGGTGTTGGAACACTGCTCCAGATGCATAAGTAAATCTTACAAATTTTTCTTCTTCTTCCCATTGTGAGTGATGGAGTTGGGCTACTTTCTTCAGCCCCTAAACTATGGCCCGAAGAAGGGGAAAGGTTGCAAAAACCGTGGGCAACACACACTTCTTTAATCTGTTGTACCAAATCCCTGAATTAACATAAATCCTTGAGTCCAAGGCTCACGCGTATGTGTGCATACGTGTTTAACATTTCAAATACACCTGCAATAGGGCCTATGGGACACACACATATAATATTCTACAGACCTATAATGAAGTGTGATTTTAAACTCAAAGTAGTTAAGTCTATGATACTTAATATACCTAAGTCATAGCATTTTACAATGAATGTAATTATGAAGTTTCCATTGTTTTAAACTGAAAAAACTATTTTCTACAATGTTTACACAGTTTATTTATTCATTTAATCATTTTCAATGACTGTTTATTAAGAAAATATGTCATCAGGCAGTGTTTTCAGCAGTGCAGGAACAACCATAGCTAAATTGAACAAAAATGCCAGCTTTCATGCTGCTTATATTCAGTGACTAAAATGACTAATTCTTTCACTAAGAATTAGTCATTTTTATGATACACATGACTTAAGTTTTAATGCATTTTCTCTCTCGTTTGCTTTCTTGTCTGTGGTTCTTCACTGTTTCATGTCCTAAAATGCTATGTTCTTTATGATTATGAATGTTAATCCTTGTTCTCTGCAATATGCTCAAAGGGCTAACGAAACAAGCTCAGAATCTAAGTAGAAATACAATGTCTGACTCCCAAGATGGACTGAATTCCACTCAGTTTTCATTACCACTTAAATTGCTGCTATAGTGAAATGCTTCATAATGTTGGTGAACTTTGAACTTTATTTCCAGGGATGAGGAATTTCTTTCTGTTAATTTGTTGTTAATGTGTTGCTTTTTCACATATGAAGTTGAGAAGGCTACAAACAGACCAGCAGAGTCATCTAAATAATGTGACCTAGAGATACCAAACGGTGTCAGTTAAATAATTAGTACTGACCTGGCTTTAAAAAAATTAAAATGAACACATACACATTTATAAAATGCAAGCAATAGAGAAAATGACACTTTTTGTTAATAAGAAAAATTCCTTCCTTTCTATTCAAAGCTACCTAGTAGCAGTTTTGTTCCTCATTCCCATTCCTCACTAGGAAAAATTAACTAGTTAACTAATGAATAAATAAAATCATATGCCAGTACACAAATTTTCAGGTATCTATCAATAATTCTTCAAGTTCATTTACACAAAAACATCATATTATACAGATCAGTGTGTGCTTTGTTCAGTGTAATTAATACTACATTTTATCTCTACATTATTATGTGGAAACACTGATCCCTTTTCTTTACTATTTTCCATGATGTGAATGTGGTAGCTCTTTTATATCTCTTTTCCCCTACTATGGACACTTGAATTGTTTCTACATACAAATATTTCTTGAGGCAGCTCACAGATAACTAAGCCATTTGCTGAAAGGCAACATAAAATCCCCAACTTGTTTTTGATTTCAGGTTCCCCCAGTGTTTGCCAAAATATGCTTACTTACCTTTTCCTCCAAAAAGCTTTAGGACATGTCTATCCTATTTTGGAAGCTATCCTGTCCTTTCTGCACAGGAAGAAAGCATCCAAGGGCTGTAGGAACTCCCTGACTTTGTCTGTGAGGGTTCAGGTTGGCTTCACAAAATAAACACACATTAATCTGGTGGAACTAATCCTTCCTGGGGCCTGGCCCAGCACTAATCCATAAAGAATCAACTCTCAGTTATCTGTGACGATGAATGATGTTTATGTGGAGGGCAGAGACTTTGGGGGGAAACTGTATATATATTTATGTATGAGATTCTGATCACGTTCCTCATCCCATCAAAGAAAGACTTGTTTTACTTATATTTGTTCCTACAAGAGCTAACAAGGAAGTTCAAAATGAAACTGAAAAGTTAAAAAAAACAGTGTGGGAGTAATACAAACGTGGGAGAAAAGACAGAGATAAGGCTCTAAATGAATGATTTACTCTTGTCAATGGAATTTGACAGTCATATAAAGAAACACCAGGGACGGTCATTTCGTCATGATTTATCACAACTCATTACTGCTAAACACGAACACACAATATGAACATATAGGAAGGAAGCAATAAGAATACATTGAAGAGCATAGCTTTTCTCTAAGGATATCTTAGTTGCTGCAGAACAAATATTTTTTTGATTTCTAAGAGAAGGAACCACATACAATCATTATGAGGAATGGCATGACATTGTACATGCTGAAATGGGATATATCATTGGATTTGAGGGAAATTTCTGATAAGAGTTTGGGTTGGAAGGGATCTCTGTGTTGGTGACAGCTACTTCTGGGAGTTGTATCTAGCTTCCCTTTCTCTGACCTCAGTCAAGACTAGCAAGTCCCATTGGCAACTCTTTCACAATAACTGGCTGCCAGATACTGCTCTGTGATTACCAGATCACTGTGCAGAGCTCAGGTTTAAACGTGTACTTTCTGGAACTCATTGCTAAACACTGAAGGATGCCCCTCTTCCCCTGAAGGCTACTTAGAAATGAAGAGGTCAGGAACAGACAGCTATGCAAAACTGCTTTAGTAATACAACATAGTAACAGTTGTCATAAGTTATCTAGGTTTTCAGATTTTAATTTTTATTTATTTCTAAAGTTGTCCTCCACCTCATTCCAATGTCATGGGAAGACAGTTAATTCTTTTTTTATTTGTTAATGCAGAAAAACAAAAAGTTCAAATGTGAAAGCTTTATTAGGGAAAATAAAATGATGAAATACACAGCTGTCTTCATGCTATTTTATAGACCTATTATCTACTGTTAATTGAATCCATGCATAGCAGTGATAATAAAATACAAGGACAGATAGCTCAGTGAAGGAACCCTTAAGAGAAACTTATTAGTATTACAAAATAAATATCAGTACAGTATCCTGCTCTGATATTAGAGGCATATATGTGAATTAGCATAGGAAGAGAAGTCACCAACTTCTTGGAAAGAATAAGCCACTTTTTCAAATGTGAGATAAATCTGTAGACTATTTTCAAACAAGGTCACAAACAAAAGAACTGAGAATTTTAGGATGTCAGCCTATCCTTATTTGGGTGGGGGGAATAACACAATGAAACCTATAACATTGATAAACATCTCTTTGCCTCTCTTTTGACCCATGTAGAGTGTATTATGATTTATTGTGTAGACGTAGCTGTGTGTGCATATTTTCATGTAGTGAATTTTCTCATATACATTGACTTTTATTAGAGTAAAGACTTGTTAAATAATGATCACATGGATTAATAAAGGAAAGACATTTTATTTTTGTAAATAATTTTAAAAATGATTTCAAAGTTACTACAGAAAGGAAAACAGAAAAATTCCCTATAGCTTGTGACACTGTCTTCACGTTAACTGCTAATTTGTCAGAAAAATACCAAAACAATAGCAAAACTCCCAAGGTGATACTATGAAATAGCTAATATATTATCCTGACAACATCCCTCCAGGCTGCCAAGGAATATGAAATTCAACAAGGGAAGACGTTTAGCTGTAAACTTTCTTATAATAGTGAGAATGATTGCCTTATGAAACTATACTCAGGACCACTCCAGCTGCATGGGAGTTTTATGCAGAAAGACATTATCTCTCAGGCACAAAGCACAATGCTGGGTATAGCAAATTATGCTCCAATTGAAGCATTTGAGCAATTTTCAAAAATAATGAAAAATCAGAAGGCTTCTGAGGTCTCTGTTTAATAAGAAAAAAATTATGAAGCTTGATCAGGGAGAAAAAAATAAAATCTCCAGGCTTTGCATTTTCTATATTTTACTTCAAATTTATAGACTCAAATGTATTTCATATTATCTTCGTATTATCAAACTTTACTTTTGTTATTTGATTCCCATGGTGTTAATATTAAAGTTAGAAAAGAGATCAAAGATGCAAGCCCTTTAATATAATGAAATCAAACCACTGGACTTCAGAAGCTGGTCTTAAGTTTACAAGGAATTGGCATCCCCACCCCTATTTTGGCATGTCAGATTTCATCCCACTGACAGAGGTCAGTTTATTTTAATTATCATACAAGAGGCAGATATAGGAATCAAAATGTCAGTTTATTAGCTTTTATGTTACATTACAATTGAACTCAAAGTTGCTCAAACTCACCAACAACAAATAGGCAAGCTAATAAAATTAAAAAATGCTGTCAGTCTGAAAATACCTTTAAAAGCTATAGTTGGTTTGTTTTTTGTAAACAGTGTGATGAAACAGACCTTCATCTTGGTCAAGTGTGATGCCAAAGTACCAACAATTTTTCTGAAGGCCAATTAGACAATGTGCAGCAATAAATGGTTAAAGAGTGTATGCTTTTGGTTCCACAGTAAAACTTCAAAGAATTTATCTTAAGTATGTTATCAGACAGATGTGCAAAGATAATGCATGAGGAATTTCATTACAGTATTGTTTATAGTAACAGAAAAGTATAAAATATTAAAACATCTATCAGTATGAATGTAGGTAAAATGTTTCTACAAGGAAACATTATGCAACTGAATCAGAACCTGATTGCTCCTCAGGATTTGAATTCTAATTTATTGGAAATACATATTGGATGAGGCCACAGGGATGCAATCAGCAAAATCCAGTCTTCTCTACAAATTGCCAAGAAAGAAAAAAAGAATGAGGGAGTCGGAACAAGTAGATTGACAATACCTTAAAGTATGTTATCCAATATGGATTTATTTGTATTACAAAGTTAATAAGAACAAAAGGAATACATAGGTAAGTTAAGCAGAGAGATTTAAGCACCAGATCATATTTGATTATATTACAGAATTTTAATTAACTTGTTAGAGGAGATAATAGTATTGTCCTGTTTGTATAGAGTCCATATCTTTGGAGACATTTGCAGATAAATAAATATAATATTTGGGATTTGTTTACAATGATTCAAGATTAGAGACGGAGGTGAGTGCTGGGCTGTGGATAAAACCTGATTAGGTTGATAATTGTTGAAGGTTTGGGATCAGAATATTAGAGCTCATTAAACTGTCTGTTTTTATAATATCTTAGAAAAAAATCATTAAAATTTTTAAAAAGCATGTCAAATAATTATACATAACCTTGCCTTTTATGTAAACTATATATGATGGTAAGCGCACATATTAATAGAAATAACTGAAAAGATAAAGCAAATATTAGTAATATTTCTGGGTAGTAGCATACATAGAGAGCTATTAATTTCATTACACTTCCCAACAATTTCTGATTTACTTTGCCAATACTAATATAGAAGGAAAATACAAAGAACTATTTTTGCCTTAAAACATGTCTTTTCACTTACTGTATCTTTCCAATGAACTGCACCTAAAGCACTGTTCTTTTTGTAACATAAAGAAAAAAAAATCCTCTAGTAAAGCTTGAGAAATAGTTCCTCCAATACCCAACCTACCAATGCATTTCTCCTCGTTGGAATTCTCTCTCTCGGAAAGCGATAATAAAAGCTGCCAAATGTTCCTTCTATGCTTGCAATTTTTCAAAACTACACACAGACCAACCCCCCTTATGGACACATTCCCTCTTCAAAATGTTAGCCTATTAACTCAGCCAGAACTTACTTTCCTTTTGATTTTGTAGCTTTGGGAAATATCCAGCCCCCGAAAGATTTCTGCATAGGTTTAAGAGAACCCACATTATGTTGATTTGCAAGTATAACTCCTAGGAGTCATTTTGCTTCCATACTTGGGGGTCCTATTCTACAGACCTCTAACTTTGCTGTTTTTCTGGGTAACCAAGAATAGAAAGTTGAGGTTTATTATCTATAGCATTTCACATTGCTCACTGTCATATTTCCTATACTGACTTGTATATGTTCTTACATAACATTTTTATATATTTTTAAAAACATTCTATTCCTAGAAAATTTTCAACTCATTGTCATGTTGAAATTAATTTGCCTGATCTTGCACATCTCTCTTCTGTAAAGTCTTGAAGATACTTCTTTTGCTTTCTCTCTTTCTCCCTTTCTCCATTTCTCTTTCCCTTTCTCTCTCTCTCCCTCTATTTTCTTCCTTCTTTCTTTATTCCTGGCTTTCCTTCCCTCCATTTCCTTCTTTTTTTCCTTCCTTCCTTCCTTCCTTCTTTCCTTCCTTCCCTCCTTCCTCCCTCCCTGCCTTCTGTCCTTCCTTCCTCCCTGCTTTCCTACTTTTTATTTTCCTTCCTTCTCTTCCCCTCTCTCTGTCTTTCTCTTTTTCTCTCTGCTTGCTCCCATCATGATCAATCCATCTTTAAAATTCAAGTTAACGTGAACTTCTGAAAATGACAGCACATGTGTTTTAGATTAGTAAAAAAATTGCTGATGAGGCGTCTTGAATAGACTAATGTCTCCTTGATAATGCTATTTTAAATGATTTATACACTGGGAAACTTCCACAATCCCAAATATAAATAATAAACAATTCAACCAAGTCCACCCAGGCTTCCCTAATGATAGGGTGGCTTTAATGTGTATACTTCTGCTATTTCAGTCATCTTCTGCCTGTGATTTTTTAAAACAGTTTGGCTCAACCTAACTTGCATAGCATGAGATCATAAATTGTGATCCCAAATAGACCATTCTTTTGTGAGGATATATGTGTTTGCTTTAAGCAGAATCATAGCAGCAGATGGGTGAGCCTGATGGCACTAGATAAAACTTGTTAGTTCAGCATTTGGAGTCCAGTCATAGACTTAAGAAGCAGGAAAACATGATCTTGAATGGGCATTATTACAAAGAAAATCTCATGAGAATGACATGTTCATTATATTTGGAGCATTTCCTGATTCCTGTTAAAACTGGAAAACCTCAAGAAATATTTCTTTAGCAACACTTTAGGGTTTCTTTCTGAATATGACAGCATGCGCTGCTGAATTTCAACTCACATATTTCATCTTCAAAGCACAGAAGTTACATCTAGATAAAATCTATCACATTCTCTTAAGAAAGACCTCCATTGGCTTGTGAATCTTACAAGCACACTGTTTTACCAATACCTAAATCACATTTCTGTCATTTGCCCATTTTTTAATATCTATGGAGTGGATACTATTACTGTCTCTATTTTACTCTTTAGATACAGCAACGTAAAGTCCCTAATTCAAAGTCACACAGCTACTGAATGTTCAAAGTAACATTGACCTTTAGATACTTCATTTTTAGAGTCCACTAAGTCAAATTGTTCTCCTGCAAACAAAATCAAATAAACCACACTTAGCATTTGGACATACTAGTTAAAAGGTATCACTACTGGTGATTTAAGAAATAAAACATTAGAGATAAAATAAATGTGCTTTTTACTTGTAACCCTCAGATACATTCCCTTCCTTCACTTCCTGAAGGACACCAAATTCAAAAATTTGGTTTTTACTTCCAGTCTGCTTTACACTTTCTATGTAAGTAAAAAGAAGTACATTTCCATAAGTATATGTAGTCTTGCTTTGAGTGATTTCAATGCAATAAAATAGTATATTTTTGGATCTTTTGAACATTTTTTTCATTCAACATTATGTTTATGTTGAAAGTGTTTCACGTTGGCTATCTAATCTTAGGGGCTGGAAGCCAGTATCTATACAATTGGTTAAGAGGGATTTTGAAAGATGTTAGGGAGGGTATAACCTGCTTCAAGTCATAAGTAACCAACTGCAGCCCAGAGTTGGAAAGGAGGCCCTTTTCCCAACTTTTCATGGTATTGCCCGACTCAGGAGAGACTTGGTGGAAGCTTCTAGATGGTACCTTTAGCAAGGACATTCTTGAGCTGTCAGTGGAGCATGTGAGAGACGGGTAATGGATAAGAATAGACTGGATGCCAATGGTGGATTTCAGTGGACTGGACTAGTTTCTGAGAGCAAGTGAGGAGCACCTTAAAAATAATTCAAGACATTCTGGAAAATCCTAATTTCTAGTCTTTTATAAAAGTGGAGACTCAGTGATAAAAATAAGATTTTTGAGAAACTGTAAAAATGACATTATTTTGTAACCACAGACTAGTGAGTCCTGCTTTATATGGATTACCCAGCATTCACTTGCTCTTGGAAGATTTTCACAGACCTTGAAAGTGACTTACTATGCAAACATCCCTTAAGGGCCAGCAAACATATGTGGAAAGACTTGTTTACACCTCACTTAGAATTCAAAGCCGTGTGAGAATGAGGACATTTCTGTACAATTTAGGAACAGGTGGCTTACAGAGTGCAAGCCCTGAGAAGAAAAATTATGGATGTTGGATACTCAATCCTATAGAATCAGGCATCAATGCTAAATGCCCTTATAATTGTATAGTCATCTCTGCTGATATGTGAAATGATCAGAGGGAATGAAATTATTTTTTACATATTACATATGCTTCACTATGTTTCCTGGGGGAAAAATAATGGTATTGCATAGATGCTTTCAAATCACAGAAGTCAATCCTTCTGATTCTTGGACCAGCCCTATATGGTTAACTTTCTGGCATCTTCTCAGACACCTGTGCAACATTCTAAATTTTCATTTCACAAAACCTAGGAAGTCTTTTTATATGCTTAATAAAGTCAGACATGGCTAACTTCAGGCTTTAGGGATAGAAGAATGGGGGAAAATTAGAGAGGAAAATGCATATGGAAAAAATAATACCGGGTTGTTATTCTAGTAAATGGTCACATTTGTTTCCAATATGGTTTTGAATTTGGTGTGCAAGATTGAAATTTGACTTTTCTTCGAAGTCAGTTTCAACCCAACTATGAATGGAAGAAGTTATTGAGGGCTGCAAAGAATATCCGGAACAAAGCAGTACTCAGATATGAGCAATTTCCAAGACATTACTTAGGTTAATTTGGTTACATTTTTCTCAAGGGTAAAATAAACACAGTAATAATTGCCATGGCTGGGTAGAGAATATTTTCAGTGAAAGAACATTTTTTTTTATTTCAGCATTATAGGTAGTGCTGCTGTTATTTCAGTCAAAGCCTGTTTTTAGTTGAAGTTGGAGGCTGTATGGTCAGTAATTCCAGAAAAATAAAGGGAAAATGCAACATCTTTGATTCAAGAAGCACTTGAGACCATCTAGGATGCTTGGAGTGTTAACTAATTATTCAGTTGAAAAGGTTACCCATAGGATTAAAAATACTGCTTGAGTTTCTGGATTTCTTCTTATATATAACTCTTTTATGAAAAAAGGGTAGCTCTTTGCTGCATATACACATCCTCCCTCATATACCCACAAACACGCACACTGTCATACAGACACAAATTTCACCGGGGATACTGATAGAAGTAGTAAAGTTACATAATGTAGTAGAACAAGAAGCCCTACTGGTAACAGAGGACCTGGTTTAAATCTTCATTTATCAGTTATATGGATGTGTGCATGGTAGATGCGTATATCTTTAGTTCCTCTATGAAGTAACAGGAGTCAATAATACTTCTCTTCCCTTTTCATTCTCAATATTCATATGCCCCACCTTCTTAGACCCTGACAACTTCACTCCACATTGATTCTTACTCCTATAACCATCCTTGTTATGTTCTATTGACATTATACACTTAAAAGAGTGACGGACCTTGGGCCAAGTCCACTTTGTTCTTGGTGTCTGTCAGTTTTCTTGCTCTGGGACATGCACTATCTTCAACAACACTGTGAGAGCTCCACATATGGTCTGGAAACCAGAGTCATCAGCAGATATCACTTAGGGATAAAGATGCAAAATTCTGTGTAAAACATTGTAAATTCTATCTCAGGATTTTACTAAGTAATAAAAAATATACTGTGGAAAAAGAGTTTAATCTAAAACTGAGAAGATATTTCTATATTTGAAACTCAGTACAAATTATTTTTATAATATTTTTTATAAGTTTTTAAATATAGTTTTATAAGATTGAAAGAAGGAAAACTAAGTTTTCGTCATATTGGTTATTAACAAAAGTTAGTATGGAACATTCTCTTTTCAGAATAATATAAAACGGTATGGATATGTATGCATATTTTTAAACTGCTATAAACTCAGATGATTAAAATACACCACACATAATATTTTTTCTGGACATGTTAAAGATTTACATGTCAAGGCTAAAATAATAAATATAGTAGCATACAACACTGAAAAATATTTTCATATAATTTGAATGGGGTAAGCTTTCCTAGAATGATACCTAGGCCAGATATATTTAAATTCTTATTTTGCATATCTTTCATTAAAGTTTGAATATTTTTAAGTTATTTAAGTAATATGTCTATCACACCTTTTACAGAATTTTTAAATATTCAAAAAAACAAGTATAATTTTGAGAAAAATATTTGTCACACATGCTAAAGATTATTCTTCAGTAGTTACAATTTGTTATTACATATCAGTAAGAAAAAGCCTATATATACTAATGCAAATTGTAAAAAAGCATAAATAGCTCAAGTAAATAAAATATAGCATAAAAAGTTTCAATATTTTTTATCGAATTAATGACCAAAATACTGAAAATAAAAATTGATATTTTTCTCTCATAAAATCAGCAAATAAAATAAATAATTGTACCCACTGTGAGCAAAGGCAGAAAATGGGCATTGATTCTTAGTGTAAGAGTCAGTGAATCAATGTATTCAACTTATCTGTTTGACAATTTGACAATGGATCCCTACAATTAAACTGGCAAACACTTAGATCAGAAAGTCTACCTCTATGGATTTATCCTAATAATGGTGCAATAAACACATAATTGCATAAGGACGGGTTTCATGTCCCTACAGAAATGTTGAAAATAACAAAAAATTTGGAGATAATTAGAATTGCCATCCACCTGTGACTGAGTATTGTGGATATAATAAATCCACATAGCAAACTAGCATTCAGTAATTAAAAATGCAGAATGGGGAGTTCAAGTACCTGGTCAGATGGAGTAAGAACACTCTTATTTCATCAACCATTCACTCAACTATAAAATCTGCACAGAACGCATGGAGCTTCTCAGACCTTCCAGCCTGTGCACAGGTGGCCTGAAGCCCATGTGCAGAGAAAGGTCCAGGGAAAGCCCTCTAGTTTTGGCTCCAAGAGCAGAAAAGAAATTTCTAGTGATCAGAAAACCTATGGAAATCCTTGTTTTTGCTTCTATTTGTTTATTTGGTTTTTGCTTTGTGTCTTTCCATTCTTTCATATCGCAGGCCCCAAGCAAACCTATGGTGGTTTGAAAGAGGTCTATCTAGAACTCAGAGGAACAAAAACCCTAAGTGTGGAAACTTCCTCTCTTGTCTGGGGTGCTTTGATTCTTAAAGAATCAACTGAATCATTACGCTTTGTTTCTCTCTCCGTCTTCTCACCACTTGGCCCTAGACATGAGGTCTTTTGTAGAAGTGAGCAGCAAAAGGAGGTAATTAAAGGTCCAAGTATCTTAACCTGGAAGCCTGAAAAGAGGAATCCAGTGAAACCAGGAAACACCCAGGAGATCCTGGAAAGGGAAGAGCCCAGAAAAGCATCCCTATAAAGTAGTTTTTGGACACCTGGGATAACCCGCAGCTGTGCATGAGTAAATCTGATTCTAATCAGCATACAAAAGACTTCAAGGATTGAATAAGCAGACAGACAACAATTCAGATACCAGACTGAGTAATGAGTGGCCAAGAAGTCCTAAATACATGGAGAGAAACATTCTGCTAATGGTTTGGAAAACTCAACATAGCAGATGTCAGTTCTCCAAAGATTGATCTATAAGATTTAACACAATTTTAATTGAAACTCCAGAAGGGTATACAGAGGATATTTTTTCCCTGGATAAAAAGAAATGGATTCTAAACTTTATATGGACTTTCAGAAGAACTTGAATAGCTAAAATTGGTTTGAAAAAGAATAAATTTGAATTAATTATACTACATTATTTTAAGTCTTCATTTGAAGCCATTATAGCCAAGAAACTGTGGTATTTGTGAATAAATAGACATATAGATGAATGGAACAAGATAGAGTCCAGATGTAAGTACACATGAATATGGGCAATTGATCTTTGACAAAACTGCAAAAACAGTTCAATAGAGAAGGAGTAATTATTTCAACAAAAAAATGGTGATAGACAAATTGAATGTGCATATGCAAAAAATAAACCTTGACCTAACTCTCATTCCTCTTACAAAAATTAAATAAAAGTGGAGTACGTATCTAAATACAAAAGGTATAATTGTAAAACTTCTGGAAGATATAGGAGCAAGCCTTCTTACCCTGGACCAAGCAGAGATATTAGACTTGAAGTCAAAACAAAAAAAAATCATAAAAGAAAATATTAATAAATTGAAAACTTTAAACATAAAACAATCTTGAGCCACCAGGGAAATTGTAAATTAAAACCATGTTAGATATACCTCTATATACTTATGTGAATGGTTAAAATTTTAGAAAAAATAATCATAAAATATTAGAAATGGATAATGCCAAGAGCTAAGAAGAAAGGAGAACAACTGAAACTCTTCATACAATGCTGATGAAAAGGTAAAATATTATAACCTCTCTGGAAAGCAGTTTTTTCAGTTTCTTATAAAATTAAACATACATTTGCCATATAACCCAGCAATGGCCTGCATGGGTATTTATCTTAGGAAAATGAAAAATTATGGTGACATAAAAATATATAAATGAATGTTTATGGTGGCTTTTTTCATAATCACCCAAAACTAGAAACAATCTGTACATCTTTCAACAGATGGAAGCACATGAAGAAACTGTGTCATATCCACACAGTGGAATGCTATTCTCAATAAAAATTAGCAAAATGTTGCTACACAAAGTAACTGGGATAAAACCCAAAGACATTAGGCTGAGTGAAGGAAGCCATTTCCCAAATTCTATATGTTTTTGTTTATATGATATTCTTTATAATGCAAAGCTAGAATGGTGGAGAACTTACCAGTGTTTGCCAGGAGTTAGGAACAAGGGTAAGGGTGACTGAAAAGAGTAGTTTGAGAGAACATTGTAGGGGATGGAATTATTCTGTGTCCTGATTATTGTGGTATCACATAAATCCATACATGTATTAAGATTTATAGAACTGTATATCAAAAAAGTCAATTTTACTATATAATAATTTTTTAAATTAATTTTAGAAGTGGAGGACATGGATTTTTTTTGTCAACAATGCATAATGTTTGCAATATATTGTTATGTTATCAAATAAAAGCACTTTACAGAACAATATATAGATTTATATATAATTCCACTAATGTAAAATAAGTATGTATATTCATAAAAATATACAAAAATGCACACACAATTACCCACATATAATACCTGAAAAAAATACCAAACTGTTAATATTGGTTATATATTTTCATCTAAACATTTTTGTATTATCTACAATCAAAATTTATCACTAAGATCTGAGCAAAAATGTTTCCTTTCATGTGCATTTTTAACCAACTCTTGTTTATGTAACACATTTTCAAGAAATGTCTTTGCAAT
Organism: Smutsia gigantea; assembly: GCA_032199065.1. Classification (NCBI taxonomy): domain Eukaryota; kingdom Metazoa; phylum Chordata; class Mammalia; order Pholidota; family Manidae; genus Smutsia; species Smutsia gigantea. The sequence goes on from JAVSCE010005189.1 coordinate 96,909, forward strand.
GCATAAAAACAAAATATAAACTATGTCAAGTTTGGGTAATAGTCACCACATTCAATACGGTAAAACCAGGGAAAACAAGAGGCTATCATAGAATTGATTTATACAGTAACATAATAAACATCACCTTAGAAGCAACCAGACACTTTGGAGAGGAACTATAGATGAAGGAAGGGGTATGACGGAAGTAGGAGGTTGATTACCTGTTTTGCGGGAGGCTGAATCATTGTTTTTGGGCATCGAAAGAATAAAAAGATTGTATAGGGAAAGCAGTACTACTTATTTCTGATTTTTTCATCTCCATTTCCTTTAAAGAGAATGATTTTTTTAAGAGGAAAAGTAAAGCAAATACTTAAGAGGAAACTAATTCCAGGATTAGAGAGATGTCTGTAAGACAGCAATAGGTACCTATAATGAGTTCAAATTTTAAGGGCCAATTACATGCTAAAATAATTTGTGGCTAGGATTACGATACACTGTCAATATTTCAAGGCCTTATCAAACACCAGAGATACAGAAATACACCAAATTTTAATAAAGGAGTAAGAGATTAATTCTGAACCTCAAAAACCAATAATCTTCTTGTTGGTATTTCAAAAGTTCTTGAGAGACTCATTAAGTAGGCGCTTGGGGATTTAGTTGGCAAAGAAAATAGAGATGTGGATAGGATAACAGAGATTCACGCTTCAGTTCAACCAGTTATAAAACATCCATTTAAAGTTATTATTTTAGGTACAGTGTAAGTGAAAGAGATATAAAGATGAAAAGATTATTCTCTTAATGATTTAACAATCTACTTGGGATGATGATAGATAAATAGATAATGTATTAATCAGGATTTTCCAGATAAACAGAATCAGTAGGACACACACACACACACACACACACACACACACACGTGTGTGTGTGTGTGTGTGTGTGTGTGTGTGTGAGAGAGAGAGAGAGAGAGAGGGGGAGACTTGTTATAAGGAATTGGCTTGTGCAGTTATGGAGACTGAGAAGTCCCACAATTGCTTTGTGAAAGTGGAGACCCTGGAAAGCTAGTGGTATAATTCAGTCCAAGTCTGAAGGCCTGAGAACTAGGGGAGCTAATGGTATAGTTTCCTCCACTCTGGGTCTGAAGGTCTGAGAACGGCAGCAAGAAGGCAGGAAAAGGGAGATGTCCCAGATAAAGCAACCAACCATGAAGATATGAACTCTACCTCTTTCCACCTTTATGTTTTATTTAGACCCTCAACAGATTGCATGATGCCTTTCTTCCACATTCACTTCACTGAGTCCACCAATTCAAATACTCATTTCATCTGGAAGCAGCCTCACAACAAACCCAGAAATGATGTTTCATCAAATATCTGTGTGCCTAGTGATCCAGCCAAGTTGACAGATAAAATTTACCACAACAGTTAGATGGGTAGATAAAATGAATATGATATAATACAAATCACCTCGCTTGCTGAAAGGATTCTAAGTATCACTTCTTTTGTGAAACCTTCTCCAGTATCTTTAGTCAGAATTAATTATTCCCTAGTTGTGGTTCCATGAATCATCACCCAGAATATGCACTGGTATTAAAGGACCAAGAGAATTTTGCCACATAAAAATCGAAAAGTATTTTTAGGTAACATAAAATATCATAGAAAATGCATTGAGGTTAAAAGTACACAATGAATTGTAAACTTCCAATATGATTAAATCACAGTATCTGTAAGTAGAATTTAATTAAATAAATCATAAAAGGACAGGAGGGGCTGTTTTGTGCTGGCCTCAGCCTATCTATAGTAATGCTATTGGCTAGAATTGCCTGGGGGCATTCACCTGAGCCCCTTGTGAGCTTACCACAGACATTTCCCCTCTTCCAAACAATGTTAGGTAGGACTGGACTGACCTTTGTGGTTCTTTTTAGGATTTCAAGATGCCTTTCAGCAGCAACCATCAGGAAATTCTGAATGAGTATAATATGTTTATTACTTACAAGATCTGGAAATTACACAGCACACCTGGGGCCACACAGTGAGGTCTCAGGCAGAGAGGGAGAGAAAGAAGGGGAGGTGGAAGAAAAGGAGAGAAAGAGAGGAAAAGGAGAGGGTGAGAGAAGCAGGCATAGGCCATGGGTTTTGCTTTTATTCATGATTAGGGTGGGGCCTTGGGCTTTAGGGACTCACTATTGATGAATTTAAAGCTTGGGGAAGAGAAAAGACAAGTGTCCCAAATGGTCAGTGATGAAAAGCAACCCAAATCTCTAAAACAAAGGAGCCTCTGTGGAGGTAAATATCTAGTCCTGGCTCTTTATCTAGTCGTGTGGCTGGCAATGTATTTATTTGAGACAGTCCACCTTTGAAGGGGATGCCTCTTTGAAATGAATGCCTCCCCAATCAAACTTAAAGTCAGGTTCTTGCATTACAAAAATAAAAATAAAAATCGATTTTCAGGTTTTACATTATAAGGGCAGATGGAGAGGCTTTTCATTGTAGACTATGAGTAGCGGTCAAATATATTTGCATAAGGGAAAATGTTTTAGAGAGTGGTTTAGGATAGTGAAATAGTGGACATAGTGGACTAAGGTAATGAACAGCTTTGGAGCTGATTACCACTGAATAGGATGACGGAAGAGGCAAGGAGACAAAGAGCATCATGTGGTATTTTTCAGAAAGAAGGACATAACATGCTGAATAATTAGGAGTGTTCAAATAAAAACATATTTGAGCAGCGCTCTTTTGGCTTTAGTCTTATTTTGATCTCTATTGACTCAGAAGTTTATAACATACTGTCAGAAACAAAAGTCATGAAGTTGAGAGAATCTTCTCTGTGTTATGGGCTGATAAAACTCCAATATCATATAACTTCACTATTTAGAACAGAAGGCTTCTTACATTCCTGTGTCAGGGAAAGAGACAATATGGAGAGTTTCTTGGTTATGCTTTTGGTATCATTTCATGTTATAGCGTTAAGGGCAGAAGTAGTTATATATCCCTGCCTAACTGAAAGAAAGCTGGGAAATGACAGAAAAGCACATGGATTTCTTAGGGAACAAAACATCTCTACAACAGGAAATCAGAGTTGTGGAAATGAGTTTATGACACAAATGTATGACATAAAGGTTTTTTCTGGGGCTGTAGAAATAAATGAGATAGCTCGTGATGACAGTGATGGTTAGGAAATAAGAGAGTCAAGTTTACATCAGGAAGCAAAGCCAGTGAGGACAATTGAAACAGACAAGGGTGAAAGTGGTGAGCTAAGAGAGACTATTGTCATGGACTGCACAAGAAGAAAGTGTCAAACAGTGGAAGGAATGCCAAATGCAATTAAGAAATCAAACTGTAAAATGACATAGAGGAGGTCTTTGGATCTCTCACTTAGAAGTTAGGGAAAATATTTTAAAAGAAAAATTTAGAATGCTATTGAAGATGACATTCATATTCCAGACCATGGAGGAATAAAATGGCTGGTGAGGAAGTGAAAACAATACAGTTTTCATTTTCTCTTGATAAACAGAACAAATCCCAACAATGTGAGTCCTTAGCCTAATGTCTTCACTTCTCTTGCATTAAATTGTTTGTTCTATAAAATGAAGGAATTTAAAAAGTCAATTCCTTGCTTGCTCACAGCTTCAAAAGTAATAATACCAGTGACAACAATGGTAGTTTCAGCTGTTTATTACCAACCATGTATCAGGCATTGTGCTTGATACTTTCTATTTACTATCTAATATATGCTTATATCCACATTTATAAAAGAGACTCATGAGACTTAGATTAAATAACTTATTCAAAGTAAACATTTAAGATGTGGATAAATTTGGATTAGAGCCCAGGTCTGTCTATTTCGAAGCCATGTTTCCAAACCCATAATTGTTGGAAGATTAGATGCATGCCATAGATAAATTCTATCTTTATCTTAACTATACATTTGATTATGATATCCTTTTAAGTTGTCAAATATGAATAATTGTATTAAAAGGCACTAAACAACTGTTTATAAAGCATATTGATTAGTAGGTCAATAATAAACTGTAGGAGACTCTACCATTTGATTTTGTTTTCTTCAAAATTTCAATTAATGACTTTGATGAGCACAGGTTAGCACTGATAAGAGGCTATTAAATCTAGTTATTTGCTCTCCAAGGGGAGTAATTTTGTTGAGGTTGGGACTTGTGAACCTGCACAAGTAGAGAGCAGAAGTGACTAGCTTAACATTTCTACTGAAAAAGACCCAGGGATTTAGCTGACTTCTCTGCTTTGTTCATGCATTGCTAATTACACTAATATAATCAATTAATGCATGGGTAGAACCTAGTTAAAAGACACCAACAGTTTCATTAAATGTGGTCTGAACTGAATAGAAACAGCTGGACTTAAGATATTGGCATCAAATTTTAAGAGTAATGCTGAAGACCTATGGATCGTTACAAAGAGAATTACTGGGAACAATGAAGGCTACATCATATGGAGAAAGACTGAAGATATTGAGAATATTTCCTTTGGGAAATACATAATAACTTGAGGAGTTGTGAATATTTGAAAAACTAACATAAAAAAATACTGAAAAAATTAGAAAACATTTTCCCTTATTGGGATCAGGAATGGTACTTTGTAATTGTCAACTTTAGCCTTCAGGTCTGTCCTTGGGAGTTAGATAGAATAAATCATATATGTAAATTACAGTTGCCCAATGAAAATGAGCTTCCATTAAAATAACCAAAGGTTTTAGATGACTATTTTATATCTTTTCCAGTAAATTCTTTTGTAGGAAAATTTCTTTGGGGAGTAAAAAGGATGTTATTGATAATTGTCCTGAAAATACACTGGGACTATCTAAGGCAAACTGGAATTTTCTGTCTTACTAAATTTTTCCAGCCTTTCTATATGGTGCATATAATTATTAGTCTCTTTTTTTTTTTTTTTTTTACAAATGAGGAATCTGAGGTGTTAAGAATGTGCCCCAAATCACACTGAAAGTACATGTCAGTTGTAGAGACCAAGAGCAGGCTGCTCCACGATGTAAAATGCAGATTATTTCATATTTGTGAACGATCAAGGTCCAAAAGATTCAGAAACTTTGACCTCCTACCTCCCAACTGCATAAAAAAGCATGTAGATAAAGGATGTGCTCCAAGAGTAGAGCTATCAGGTGTGGTAGACAGGGAGGGATGTGGCTGCCTGTTAAAATTCTTCTATGTGTTTTCTCGTTGTTTCTATGTGGCCCATCAAGTAATCTGTTTGTCAATGTTATTATTTTCCTATTCCTGTGAATTATTTCCCTTTTCCTTTGAAGCCTCAGACCCCTACCCCCTTCTCCTTGGTTCAGGATAACAGATATACTTCATTCCCTCTGACTGTCTTTGAAACCCATATCTATGGCTTCTCTGAATGTATATAATTAAAATTTTTTTCTCCTGTTACACTGTATCATGTCAGTTTGATTCTTAGAACAGCTAGAAGAACCTCAAGGGGTAGAGGAAATTTCTTCTTCCCCAACACAGTCATTATTCAAACACAACTCCAATGTCCAAGATGCTCCATACTGCAGTTCTAGCTTTATTGCTTTCATGATAATCCATTTTTATTATGGGGATTCATTTTCTTAAAGACTGAAAATCACACTTTTTAGAAAAAAAACTGTGGATATGTTCAGTCTGTAAAGGATTAGGTTTGAAGAATGCCCAATTTAGTAAATTACATCTAAGATGGGATTATGTCATCTTTACATATCAATTTGGCCTGGCTAAAGTCTCCAGATAGTCAACCATTCAGTAATCTAGGCATTTCTGTGAAGGCATTTTATAGATGTGATTAAAGTCCATAATCAGTAGACTAAGTAAGAGAGATTATTTTAGATAAACTGGGCAGGCATTATTCAATCAATTGGAAGGCTTCAATACAGAACTGATATTTCCCAGAAGAAATACTGCTTGTGGACTAAAGTTTCAGTGCATTCCAAGAGTTCCAGACTATATGTCCCATCTTACAGATTTCAGATTTTCCTAGAGAGCCCCCAACATCACATACCCAATTCCTTGCAATAAATCTCTTAATGTATATCTTCTACTGATGATGCTGTTTCTCTGATTGAACCCTGATACAGGGACCATATACTCAAACTAGTGGAGACACGAGGTGTCAGAACAGAAATTAGTTATCAGTAAAAATTCCTCCAAGTAGGTAAGCGAAATGATCAAAGGCATGACAGCCTGTTGTCAAGATCCAGGCCAGTTAGAGTGCAGGGACAGTCTCTGGTCTCCAGAGAAGGAACTTGTGAGAATAGGGTTTAAAAGTCAGTCCTCACACTAGGGACTGAAGCAGATGCTCTCCATCCTCACCCAAATCTCCTTGTCTTCAACACTTCAGTAACACAGGCTAGACTTTTATCTGATTCTCTTTCTTCATTTCTTTCTTAATGGACTCTTTTAGGCTTTTAGATCCTATTTGGCTGCTTGTAGAGCTGGCCAGAAGTATTGAGGATTCAATATCCTTATGGAACAGCATATAACCAATAAGTAATAGGTGTTGATAGTCACCCCCTGGATCACGTCCCTTACTCCCTGTGAGTGATAACTCATAGATTTTGTGTTTTATATTGACTCCCAGGGATTCCCAGAAATTAGCTAATGATGAACACAATATATGAATGCAGTATGAACATATAGGTGCTGCCCTCATGGAGTTTTTATTTCATTTTCATGAAGCCTTTACTCAGCTTTCAAGGCCATGTCTTCTATGATATAGAATCTTAGAGTTAGAAAGAGACGCAAGGACCATTGCTTCCCTGTCCCTTTGTGCCTCTAGTTTCCTCACCTGCTCACAGTGGTGACTTATTCATTAATGAATGTTCTATTGGTCATCTACACTTTCTACTTTGCAACACCCGATCCCAGTGTTTCCTTACTTTTCACTAAAAAACAAAACAAAAAATATCTGCACTTGCATGCATATCTCCAAATCTGCTTCTTATAAAATGCAAAATTTGGGACAAAGCAGATTACTAGGACAAGAATGTGGAATGAGAAGCCTAATAGAAGTAGTATCCTAGTACACCGAAGTTGTGGCTAGGAATCCAGCAACATTAAGAAGGGCTGGCTATGACATGCAGAGCAATATAAGAAAGCAGTTGTGAATGTTGGACCCTGTGGTCTAAGCTAAGCCTACAGGGATAGGGTATTAGGCATGGGTTCTACAGGCCAAGAAATTTAGACATCCAGCACAGTGTCTGGAACATGGAAAAATAATGAAATTGTTGGTACGTTTTCTGCCTGAAAATCCAGTGGCATTGCAGAACCTACAATTTAGGCAGTGTGGAAAGAAGAAAAAGAGGGCAGTGTAGAAATGATTTTTAAGTCTCCTTCCAACTCTAAGATTCTATAATGTCATAGAGAAGATGGCCTCAACACCTTCATGAAGATGAACTAAAAGTTCCGTGAGGCAGGACCCATGTATATTTTGTTCACCATTAGTTAAGTGTGCTGGGCAATAGTATGTGCTCAAAAAACATGCTTTGAATGAGTGAAAAACTCACATAGGAACACAAAATTCATTTTGTGAACACTTGAACCCATCTTCCAGACCCCTTTCCAGGCAAAGAATGATTGTCTCATTTATATTAACCTGCCCTTGGCTCACTTTAAATATCTTTATCACTTATCTCTAAAAATTTCTATGACTTTCTTCCATGAGTTAATTGCACAAGCTACAAGGCTAGTATCTGGAGTTTAAGTTCAGTCTTTGCCTCTTAGAGGCTGTCTCACCTTAGTTAATTTAATTAGTCTGTCTGAACCTTAGTTAATTCATTTACAAAAGGAGAACATAGTAATAGTACTTACTTTTCAGAATTGTGAGAAACAAATTGCTTAGCATAACATCTGGCACAAAGTTAGCACTTAAATGTTAACTACTCATTACTATTTGTAACCACATCTTCATTCTAAATTATGTTGAGATACTTTCCTACTTAAATACAGTAGGTTCTCATCTCTAGGAAGCTGAGACATATAATCTTAGGCTGCTATAGAGATCATTATAATCTTCATTTTACTAGTAAGATATGAAAGAGCAATGCTACATTTCGATCTAAGAGCTGAGCAAGTTGAAAGGTGCTGATTTGAAGATCTGTTCTGAGCTGCCACTGAGTTGATCTTAAAAATAGTGTCAGACTCTGACTACCAAAGACTTCTGACTTAGATGGTGCTGGTTTTCAAGAATTACATCAAGGCTGAAGTAAATGTTTACAGACTGAGAATGGAATAAAGAAGACGATGTTGCTCTGAGGAATTGGAGTTGGACATCCTCCATACAAATCATTGTATCTTTCCTGACTCAGAGGAGCAGCCATGTATTCCTTCCACTTACCAATGTTAGCACTATTGATAATTTTGGTTCTGCAATGGGAAATCTGAAAGAACAGTAACCCAATCTTGTGAGTCACCTCTGAGTGGATTGCTTCTGAGGTCGGGAAGGATTGCTCTGCACTGATAGTGTGACAGGTAGGGTTTTTCCTTCCTTCAGGGTTTGAAAAAGAAGTAATCAGTCAACCAAGAATGAACTACTGTGGGTGGGATGGGCACAAGGGATAAACTCTGAGAGTTATGTTATAAGTGTGGCCCTTCAGTAGTTTATATTTTTTTGAGAGAAAACACTGAAATATATCTATTAATACTGATCTTCATGGACTTTAAATAAATACTACATTGTTTGGAAATCAAATAGATTCATGAGCAGGCATTCATAGGGAAATTTCATTGGGGGAATCAGGAGCTGAGGCATGCCTTAAAAGTGGACAGATTTTAGATTGATAGAGGAGCAGCTAAAACATTCCAGTTTTCCTTAAATATTGGGAAATGTGGAGACTAGCAATCACAAAGAGCCAGCAATTTCCCTCTCCCCCTCATCTCTCAATACACATGCAAATCAGTTCTTGACCCTGCCATCAGCCTCCAAGATGGAGTTGCTCTTGACCTAGAGGATCACCTATATATTCATATTACATTTAATTCTTTTTAATTTTTACTCTGTGCTAAATATAAGCATGAAAACGAAACTGAGCTCCAAAATTGTTATCTTAGCAAGGAATAAGATGAAATGTCAATGGAGTATTTTCCATTGGTTGCTTTTTATTTAAGGATCAGATTTGGAGATTTCTCTTTCAGCATCAACCAACTGCTATTCCAGAAGAAATTTATCTTGTTTTTAACCTTTGATGTAATTGCTAACAAATATCACTTGAGCATTATTTTATAGAATTAATTGCCAATCCTAGATCTGCACCTATGCAATCGGATATTGTTTTATCCTGAGCAACTACCAGCAAACTTGTTCTAACTTAAATAATCAGGAAAGGGAGAAGTTTACTTTCTTGGGTAGCCTGAGGTGTATTCTCATCTGTACTCACAAAACTCAATTCTTTCTCTTATTATAATTAAACTGAACAGGTTTCTAAATAGTATAACAATGAATGTAAAAATATTCAAATTTTTCTTTGAATGTTTTTCTGAGAATTCTTCAGAAGTGCAAAGAATCTATAAATAATACTCTTCACTAGGGAAGCAAGTTGTATTCTTCATTATATTTATTTTTAAAAATATGATTCAGCTGCTTTTTTAAGTTGCATGTATTTAATTAATATTTCCACCTTATTTTCCTTTAAGGAAAATCTTGGTGGAAATTAATCCCTGATGACAGATTCCTAAGACTCAGCTAATGATTTATCATAGTGAGAATTGCCTTGGAGACCTTAAGTTGCCCATTCCATGAGGGGCTGAAATGAACTCAGGCCTCAGCTTTCTAGATCACAATTCCATTCAGAAATGGTTCTACAAATCATAGCCCATTGGAAAAATCCCACTTGCCACCTGTTTAGTTAGGGCCAGTGAACAATGTAGTTTATGTATTTAAGAGGTTTAAAAAATAAAAGGAAAATAATGATAATGACACATGAAAATTATGACACTCAGATTTCAGTGTCCATAAATAAAGTTCTCTTGGAACAGAGCAGTGCTCACTTACTATATTGTCTGTGGCTGTTTTTGTGCTACATCTGCAAAGTTTAGTAATTGTGACAGAGAACATAAGACTTGTAAAGCCTAAAATATTTGCTCTCTGAAGCTTTACAGAAAAAGCTTGCAGGCTCCATTGTAGTCTAAAGGGCAGTGTATTTGAACTAGATTCAGGAGATCTTAAGTCTGGTCCTTATTATCTGTTACGTGCTGGATATGTAACTTTTGGGAAATTCTTTACCCTTAGTGAAATTCAAAATTCTTACTCATAAAATGATATAAATAATAAATGTGAAATGTAAGAAGAGTAATGATAAAAATACATGGATGACTGTAAAACAAGGTGCAGTGGAAGATACATATTTAATTAGACATATGCATCCATTTGTTCCAGACAATTAAAACAATGATAATTTGACCCAGGCTTTCTAAAACATGTATTTAGCTTTAGAAAAGCCATTTTGGTGAGAGGGTCAGAAAAAAAAAAAGAAAAGAAAATTACCAGATTACCAAATTCAGTTCATTAATTCATCTAGCAGAAGCAACTTGCTACTTTCTTGGTCTTTCTAAGGAATCTGCAGTCAGCTGTGGAGTGAAATACACAGAAAGGTTAGCTTCACCTTTTCACTTCAGATACATGTGTGTGTATAGAGAGTGTGTCTGGGCACTTTTTAATATATGCAGATAAATGTACAAAAGGAAGAGTACCAAAGAGACACACGTGTTCTTATGCCCCAACTGGCCTTGTAAAATAATAAAATTCCTCTGATTCATAAAACTGTCAGTTCAAAAGCAACCCAGTTGGAAGTAAATCACAGGAAGATTCACTTTTCAGCAGAAGGCTGAGGGCAGGTCTGTGTGTCTTTAAGTGGGCATTGGACTCTGTGTGTGAAGACAATTGAAGGAAGCTCCAGGAAGCCTGGCTGCTGGACCTTCAGGCGGCCTGCTGGCAAGAGGCAGACAGACAGCCCCTGCATTCCTCGCACAATCACGGCCTTTCCGGTGACCTTCCACTTGACAGAATGATGCCACTTTTGTCAAAGAGCCAGGATCCCAGCTCCAAAGCGCCAATCTACTCTGAACAAAGGGGAGCACCTGAGCAGGCCTGTTTTGATAGCCTGCCTGGCTCCTGAGGTGGCTTGGATCCAGGGAGGATGTGGGCCACAATGCCTTTGACTTGGATCCTTGGGGGGCTATAAAGGGGGAAGAATATGGAGACAGGAGGAAAAGTGTCTCCTGGGTTGGCTATAAACCCTAGACAAAATTGCAAGATCAAGGACTCATCAGTGGGTCAGAGGTGACCCCTAGTGGGGTCTGCAGCTTTCTTCTGCTCAGTTAAAATCATCTCTGCCATAGTATATCTCAGGTGCTGTATGAGGTAGGCAAAGGAGCGAGAGAGAGAAATAGATTTAGAAATCAATAAAGAAAGAGAAAGTGAGGGGAAAAAACCTGAAATCTAAAGAAAAAGAACACAAGACAGAAATGAAGACTCCAAAGCAACAAAAGGAAAAGGAGAAGAAAATCCATACTGTCTGAGAACTCACCCGCCTTGGTGAAGGAGACCTTGATTACAATCACCAAAGTAAATAAGATCACACCGCTGTCCAATTTAAAATCCCCTAGGAGTCCACTATGGGACTTAAAAGTAGAACTCAAACTCTTTGCAAAGCCTGGGCTCTATGCCGTCCAGCCATTCCTATCTCTCCAACCCCATCTGAACCTGTGTTAAAACACTAACTGCTTTTTATGTTCCTCTAACAAATAAATGTCCTGCCGTAAGACCTTTGCATTCACTGATTCCTCGGTCTGGAATCATCTCTCACTGGCTCCATCTTGTCCTTCAGTCTCAGGTTCAATGTCACCTACCCAGAGAGGCTTTCGCTGTCTGCCCAAGGTGAAGCAGTTGTCTTATCAACATAACATCCCTGCACCCTATATTATGTTACTTATAATATGTTATGATTATATTACAGAAATGCAATTTATATTTATATAATACTCTCATGCGAGTGGATTCATTTTTATGTTTGCTATTTGTCTTTTACAGTGGAATGCAGATCCCACGAAAGCAGGGTCTTAAAAGGTGCTCATCCTGTAGCAGGTGCTCAGTATTCATTGTTGAGTAGATGAATGAAAAATTGGTCACAAAGACATTTTTAAAAGTTGCATTTGGAAGCAGCTTGGTGATGTTTTGTTCTAAACCTTTCTACATATATTTTACTGTTGATGAAACTAAGACCTTAAAATTTAAGTGGCTCATATGAGGTCATACAGTTTATTCGTGGTAAAGATTAGTAGTACCTCAACATCTTACTATATTTAATATGAAGTACTGAGTTTCTAGTTCCAGAAGTGACACTGGGTAAGTCATTCTTTATAAAGGGAGGCATGTTACAGTATAAGGATAAAACGCTAGAAAGCTATTATGTTTCTTTGCATCCTCTCTCCAGGCAGAATATGAAAGAAAAGGGTGGATATTTAGTTAAATGAGGAATTGAGACAAATCTTTGTTGTTTTAGATAGGACTTGATGAATGAAGATAGAAGAAAATGATTGATAGCATGATTCTGAAATCAGTGGGTTGCCAGGAGATTATGTTCTTCCCTGTAAAATCAGGAGGGATCACACTTACAATAGCACATCTAAGCAGATGGAAAGGCAACATCTTGTCCTGAAAGTTCTTTCTTCTTAGTGGTCTAAATTGTAGATATAATTAATAGATCCTCCACTTATCAAATAGGTAGGCAAGGGGGACTTAACTGACTTATGTTAAGGAAGTCAGAGCATCTAATGGCTGGGCTTCCCATTCATACTGGGGCTACCCAAGAACAGGTAACTCACTTGTTCATAAGGTGTGTGGAGAAATGCCCTGGAATAATTATATTTTAATCACAGGAATTACATCAGCAAATGTTTTAGTTTTCTAAGACTACAGTAACAAAGTATCACAAGCTAGGTGGATTAAAATAACAGAAATATATTGCCTCAGAGTTCTGGAGACCAGAAGTCCTAGATCAAGACATCAGTGTGGTTGGTTCCTTTGAGAGGTGTGAAGGACAACCTGCTCCATGTCTCTCCCCTGGCCTTGGGTGGTCTGGGGCAAGTTTTGGTGTTTCTTGGCTTCTAGAAGCATTACCCATCTGCCTGCAGCCTCACATAGCATTCTTCCTGTGTGCATGATTGTCTCCAAATTTCCCTTTGTTATGGGATCACCAGTCATATTGGATAAGGGCCCATTCTAATTATCTCACCTTAATTAACACATTTTGAATAACCCTATTTCCAAAGGAGGTCACATTCTGAGTTGCTGGGTGTTTGAACTTAAGCATATGATTTTGGTTTCAACCACTCTGGGGACTGACTACCATAGAAAGACAGTCTCACTACAACACTGCATTTACTTGGGGAGGTGCAGGGAGTAAGCTCAGAGACTCCCCTTCACAAATCATTGTTTTTTACTCCCACTTTCTACTACACAAAATTGCTTTATATTTAATAGAATATGTTGCCATCAAATAACTTCACTGAGCCCCTGCCCTGGTCCAGAAACTGTGCTTAGGCACTAGAAATCCAGCTAATGACCAAAAATAATTTATAATTTAGTAGGAGGCAGGGTGTTGTCCAACTCCTTGCTTTTAATGAAGTATATAGATTCAATCAATATTTTGGGGGACTGTGATAACAGTATGAACACAATGAGATTTTCAAAGAGGAAATGGGTGTTAGGAAGAATTCAGAGAGGCAACAATGCATGAGCTGAATGTTTGAGTAATAAAACAAACCACAATGCTTTTTCTGAGATTTTTTTCTTTTTGATCACTGAGAAACACATTTTCAGTTATCACCCAAAGTATAAGCTTTCAAGTAGGAAGCCGGTGATCTTTAAGGTTTCAGTCCATTGTAGAGCAACTTTCAGAATGACCTTCTAACTGAAAATCATGCATTACATTTGTAGAGCTCTCTGAGTCTGAAACAGCCTGTGTGCACCTCTCTAAAGCTGCTGCTGGCTGGGTTTTGTTTTATTACTAAGCCTGTTCTGCTCCTGTTCACTAAAAGTCTTTTCAATTCTTGATGTGCATTTATATCTAAAATCTCTCTTTCCTTCTAATAGAAACAGCCAAATGTAGTCCTGCAGGGAGCGTTTGTTAAGGTTTAACTTGTATCACAAACATGTTTTATCTGGTCTAGTACACGCTGTAGAGCCAAGAAGCTCTGAGCCATCTGTCTCTGTAGGTACCTCAGAGTATTGAAGTAATAAGCCACCCCTGGTCACAAAGCAACAAAGAACACATCTCATTGGAATTTGTAGATATGTTTTGAGACCCTCAAGGTGCAAGCAAGTGTGGCCTCCTTACACAAGATAACTCCAGAAGGCCCATGGAATCTTTTATAAGTAGAGCAAATGTCAGGATTGAGCATGTATGAAAAATAGCTCACACTGAGTTTCTTGAATTATATAGCGGAGATCTGTGGATGAGGGTGAGCACTTGGCCAGGAGGAAGAAAGCTCAGTGCGACTGTTTGCTACTCTGGCACCTGAGGCCCATCATTTAATAACTCCAGCAGACACCACTGTTCTCATCAATGAACTGGAGAGTCTGAACTACAACTGCCTCCCAAAAGTTCCCTCCACCAACAACCACATGTATTATTCCCATCTCTTGCCCAATAGATATCAAAACTGTAATTTTTTATTGTTATGCATATTCATTTATTTATTAGTTGGGTTATAAGTCTTACATTTCAGTTTTATTTTAGTAAAAGGCCATACAGCTATCAGTCAGGACTATTTGCTGAGCACATAGTTACTAATATAAGGTACATTACCATATGGAGTTCTAAAATTTTCAGGCAAAAGTAAAGGCATCTTGTATTTGAAATACTGCAAAGTTTTATAGACCCAAAGGTTTTCTGAGAGGTAAGTAGGGATCCCTGGGAATAAATGATCCCCACAGTCCTTTCCTTGGCACCCAAAGATTCAAGAGCCATTAAAATGCTCCTAGTTAAGGAAATGAGAGGAAAAGTACATGTGAACAATTGCCTTGAGAAATAGGTCATGTGCAGAACCCACCTTGGTACCTGGACTAATGATATTAATCTTTATTACTGGCTCCTTATTTTTCAAACTAGGTCTATATTAAGGCAACAGGAGGCCATTTGTGGAATAATTGGGTGTATTACAGTCAAACTACTCTACACTCAAAACATCTTTTATCCTTCAGCAATGTACAGAGAACTCAAAATCCCTTTTTTTCAGAGACCCATGCTTTAAGAGGAAGCCATTAACATGTCCTTCCTGGATCATTCTTTAAATGCCAAAATATCTTCATTTGCATGGCACATTAACTATAAATCAGTTTAAGAGGTAGATATTAAACAGCTATTAGAGACCTGACTCAGCAGTGGCACCAGAAACAGGAGTGTGTTGGTCCCTTCTTTAAGGAAGTTTACAATCTCAAGATATTTGTACATCAGTCACATGACAAGCCATTGCAAAACACAAACATGGTGGATGGGGAAGAGAAAGGATTAGAGTTCCTAATGAAGAACAGCTGTGATGGGGAATAGAGTAGAAATGAGATGGAAGCAGGGAAATATGCCAGGAATAAGGAAATAAAAAAGTGGGAGGTGGAAGTCATGGAAGGCCAGAAGCAAAACTGGGTAGGTCTGGTAAGTCCGGAAGACACTTTTACCTCTCTACAATTTGCCATGATCAGATCCTCTGTATTATTTCTGAAAGCATTTCAAAATTACTTTACTCTTCTGTGCTGGGTTTTTATTATTCTCTGAGAAGCAGCACAGTGGAAGTGTCACCTGTCTGCTGACTGTTTGGAGCACACACTGTTGAGGGTGTGATTCAATTAAGGAAAAAATTTCAGGTATGTAATGAAATAGACAACCTTTCACTATAATTCATTCAAGGCACATTCATGGAGTTGTGTCCCCTGGAAGTTTTATTCACCTTGCAGTTTCTACCATAGCTTCTAGATGTTTGTGTTATAAATCTAGCAAAGGCAAGTAGCAAATTGCCTCATTTTCTCCTCCACTGGATATATTCAGAATTAACTAGGACTCTAGAAAATGAAGAGGCAGCATGATTTAGTGATGAAGAAAGAAAGTTCTGGATGAAAGCAAAAGTATCTCTGCCCTCATCTTGCCTCTGCCCGGCTGTTTTAAAAAGCAAGTTAACATCTATGGTCCTTAGCTTGTCTTCTAAAAAGTGGCTGAGGTCTGATTTCTAAGGACACATCCAACTCTTATCATTCTATGACTGATTATCTGAGCTCAGGAATATTCCCAAGTATTTATCAAGGACCTCTCTGCACATGGAAGTATGCTAGGAATTATATCAAAATAGTACACATATTTTTAAAAATCTCTGCTTTCTTGCATTCTAGAAGTTTGATCCGCATTGGCAGTGTCTATCAAAGTACATATACTGCAAGTTTAGACAGCTGCAGAGTGCACACTGATTAAATTCAGCTGACAACGAACCATTACAATGCACTTAAAAGGTGTGTGAGTTAGGAAAGTGGAAATGTTCCCTGAAATGATGCGTTCGGACAGGTGGCAATTGAGAAAGTCATCTTTGACCCAGTCACTCTGAGAGAAATAGTATGGAGGGATGAATGTTGCTTTCATGAAGGTAGGTCTTGCTGGTAAGGGAGGAGCTTTCGTTAGAAGAGTGGGTGGTCCTTGGGAGAGTACACCGAACAACAGAGTCAAGGGTTATCAAGAAAGTCTCCCCAACAGGAAGGGATGGGCCTGGCATGAAATAAAATAGAGATAGTGATGGTTACGTCCAACTTTTGCCTTGCATTAGGAGTTAGAATTGAAGTAATTGTTTTCCGATGATCCCCACACGGTCCTTAATGTCAGATTTCAAAGCAACTTGAATGAATTACAAGAGAAACTACATACCAAATAAATTTTTAACATAATACCTGATCTATAATATAACACTTAATAAAGTAAATAATTAAAATAAAACAATATACTACAGCACAAAGAAGAAAACAAAAAAGTCCAAGCAATTCTCTTTCTGAAATCACAAAAAAACTTTTATGTCTGAAATCAGCAAACAGCATATAGAAAATCTAAAATTATAACTCTGTAGTACATAACCTATAGTAGCCTTATAGTCTAACTCCTCTGCTTGCTTATTACATAGAAGATGTGGTGATATATATATATATATATATATATATATATATATATATATATATGTATCATATATATATATATATGTATCTTATATATATATTTTTATATGTATGTAAATGTCCATACATATGCAAAGGCATATATGTATCCCAACTGTCATTGTGTATAACCTATGTCCTGGCCCTACAGAATTAATGGAAAACTAAATATTCTAGGAAAAAGGGTGTCCCAAAGAAAAGTCAGATTCATGCCAATCACAAGGATGATTTCATGGATTAAGAGAAATCCTAAAGGAAAGGAAAATAAATGGTTTCCTTGAAATGTCTTTCCTTCTAATTAAATAATTCAACTTTCATTAATTAAAGTCTTGTGAATGCAAGCAAAAGTACTTGGAGGAAAGATTTGGAAGAAAGACTGGAGAAAAGTGTGACTGAACTGAAACAAGAGAAAGATTTTGAACAGAGGGATGTTATATATTGAAATTGCTTCTTTATAGAATCTGCAGTCTTCTCTTCTGAGCCATAGGGATGAGGCCATTTATTGTTTCACCTGCTCAGAATTCTTCCTTTCTTGGGAATTAGCTGTCTTTTCATTTTGAGGAGGTTGTCCCAATTCCAAACATGTGAGAGCAGAGGGGCTGCTCATCCATATGTAATATGGTGGAGGTATTCAAGTGGGCTTTTGAATGAAGGTGGGCCATTCAGAATTCTTTTCATATGATTTTCTTTGTTAGAATTAAAGGAAGAGTCCAAGATCTTCTCTGCTGGTGTATCAAAGATTTAAGCAACAAAGCTTTCTGAGGGGTGAGTGTGGGAGTCATTCATATGTTTATAAAACCAGTGTCTTGGTCAGTCACTAGAATGGAATGCACACAACATGAAGTCTTCTTTATTTGTTTTTTAGTCACTTCCCTCAATTACCTTCTGCCTAATATTCACTCCCCTCCTCTTTCCAACATTTTAAGTGGAATCTATAACTTCATGGCTTTTTCATGGGAGTCTGTCCATGACCAAGTTGTTGTTAGTAGTCTATTTAATGCTGTTCTCTTTGCTCTTAGGCCACATTTGACCCACAGCCTTTTCTCTTCATCTCCTCCAGTTTCAAGACAGGTGTTGAAGTATTGGCGAGAGAGAGACTAATGCCTCTTTCTTGAATTGGCATTCTTGGCTGGTGACATCTTCTATCCAAGGAGCACGATCCTGCACTCACATGTGACTTGTGCTCTGGACTCCACACAAGACAGTTCTTTAACTTGTGAGTATTTTCTCCTCCTCACTCTATGCTTGAAGCCTCTCTCCACAGGTCAAGCTCCCTCAAAGGTAAGGTACCAGAAACACGGCAGCCTGTTACCTCAGATACAGGAAGATCACATACCTCTCCCATACTGTGCTGTGGGAGAGAAGGATACTTCATCTTCACCTTCCTTTGTCCAGCACAGGCTGCCAGACTCTTAACTGTCTGTATTTAGTCTAGAGCCCATGAGAAGCCATTGTTTGGTTACCATACCAAACTCCTGGAGATACATATGACATTCTCTTAAAAACTCTCCTTCTAAGAACATGATGGTAGCATTAGGTAGGTCTCCAGGCCTCTCGATTCAGAAAGCACACAGCTGCAGAGAGATACCAATCTCACAATAGTGGTAATTCTCCTGCTGTGTATCAAGTTCCAGGAGGATGTGTGTGGTGACTCTCAGCTTTGGGGCTTTAGCAGAGACTCTGGGAAAATGAAAGAAGCCCATCTACCGAGGGAGAAGATTAAGCCAAACCACAGGGAAAAACAAGAGTGAAAGAGTGAAATCTTGGTTGATTTTATGTCTCTTGCTCTGATTGTTTAGGACCAGCTTTACCTCAGACTTCCCATGGTGTAGTTGCAAGAGGCAGTATGACTCCTTTCTGCTTAAATTGTGTCCTTCTACAATATTTAATGTTTCTTTCTGGGAAATTGTTTAAAGTGTGATTATGTCAGAGTAGAACCAACTATAGCTCAAAATCAGAACTGAGAGAGAGAGAGAGAGAGGAGAGCAGTGCCCTAGGGAGCATAAATAGAGATTTTGATGCATGATTCCAGGTTGGGACTAGGGTTTTGTACCAATTCTTTTGAAAGCTTTTTGGCTTTTCTGAGGTAGAGAAACATTGAAGGCTATCTTAACTTAATAAATTCATATTTGACAATGAGTGCACTCACTGTATTTTATTCTTTTTTAAAGATAAAAATTACAAATATCTTTTAAACAAATGGCTAAAGCTACGATCTATAAGATACCCACGTGTTTTAAAATGCACACATACATACAGACACAGAAATCAAATGCATCCACTTAGAATCAGAAAGGATGTTCTGGGTCAGCAAAACCATCATTGGATAAAATATACTTCAACATTCTTAAAGCATTAAGTGTAATTGATTATCTACTCTGTCCTTGGGAATCTCCAGAGATCAGATTCCTGCTGCCTTTTGTTTCATTAAATACATCAGAGTTTGAATTCACACTGGCAGTAGAAGAGTGGGACAGGAAAGAAGGAAAAATATTTTTTCTCCTTATAATATGAAACATCTCTTTGTTCTAATAAATATAGATATTATTTTGAAAGCCTGACCCTGTTACAATTTGTTTAGTTTCATACATTTTCCAAATTCCAAAATACAGTGCAGGAGACTCCACAATGCCAATATTTAGTGTGAACACTAAAATTATACCAAAATCTGCAACATTCACATGGGGAAAGTGCCGACATACTTTGTCCCTGAAATAATTATTCAAATTTAAATCTAGTGAACAATTAGACAGAAAGCAAATGTTTTAAAAACAAAACCATATGTAGTTCTAAGTGAAAGTGCAACAGGTCTGATGCCTGAACTCTTTATTTAAATATGCACAGATGTCCTTCTAACGTGTGGGCAGCTGGATTATTTCCCCATTGGATTATCTGTGTCCCTACTGCATTGTGTTTGACTCCATCAGTAAATCCGATCAGTTATAAATGGTAAATTCTCTGTTCCTTCCTTCTTACCCTTTCATGTTTGTTCACACACACCAATAATAATTTGAAAATACTAATCTAAAGCAAAGTAAGATGCTTGTTAACCTGAAGAAGACTGTATTTTTCTGCTACAAATATCTTTCCTTTCAAAAACTGTATGATTTGCCTTTGTTTCTGATTTCCATAAAGATTTTGGAAAGAATCATGCTTCTTTGAGGCTAAATCTTAAAAATAATTGTTGATTTTTTCACAATGAATAATATGACTAGGTTTGCAATTTAGATGAGTCTGCTATCAGGCCACAAGGAAACCCAAAATCTAAAACAATTTTAGGATTAAGAAAAAAACAAAATCTAACCACATAAAAGTGTTCTCATGGGTGATGGAGAAGTTAGGATACAGAGGGCAGGTCTGGTTCCATGAAAGATAGAAAGTTAAAGTAAATACTACATATAGAAATTCAGTGTTTAAAAGCTTTCTCATGGAAATGTCAGGTGGCTTGTGCTCTTAGTCACAGTGCTTTCTTTAATGGGTATTTTAGTAAGACAAGGAATTCTTTGTTACTGGACAATATATCTATTTGCAAAAAAAACTACAAAACATTAATGTAGAACAGGAAAACAAATTTCTTTTTATTTTATCATCAAGTCAAGGAAATGTTAATAACAGAAAAGATCTTTGATATCACCAAGTCTCACACATTCCCTCTACAAACATCAAGAGTAAGCCCCAGAGGGGGAAGCTGTCTCTCTGTAAGGCCACAGAACTAGTTGGGTCCTTTTAATTCGTGTTGGCACTTTTCCTTAAGACATATAATGACTCCAGCCAAATGCATCACCTTGATCAGGAATTCCAATAATCTAAGAAGAGTGATGGAAGGTTATATAAAATTTACATAGACTGGAATTAATATACTTTTGCAGTTGTTTGTTCACTTTTTATGAATTTTAAAGCAACCTAGGTGTTATGACTGCAGCCATTCCTTGTTTCATTGTGATATTCTTTACTGTGTGCTTCACAGATATTATGTTTTTTATAAATTGAAGATTTGTGGCAGTCTTGTGTTGAGCAACCAATCTGCACCATTTTATCAACAGCATTTGCTCACTTCATGCATCTGTGTCACATTTTGGTAATTCTTGAAGTATTTCAAGATTTTTCATTTTATTACATGTATTACAGTGATCTGTGATCAGTGATTATCAGTCACTAAGAGCTCAGATGATGGCTAGTATTTTTTAGCAATAAAGTATTTTTAAATTAAGGTACGTAAATTTTTTGATATAATACTATTGCACACTTATTAGACTACAGTGTAGTATAAACAAGACTTTTATATGCACTGGGAAACCAAAAAACTCATTTGACTCCCTTTAGTGCAATATTCACTTCATTGCAATGATCTGAAACAACCTACAATATGTCTGAGGTATGTCTGTATGTATTATTGATTTACCTATCTATGGAAATCATAAATAAGTTAAAAAAATATGGACCAGAAGTTATTTTCTTGATTTTAATAGACTTTACTTCTCAAAGACCCAATTAAGATGATGAAAAAATAATCAATAGGACTTCTTACTCTAGTTATTTCTCTCCATCTCTTCTTTTCCTTTTTCTTTTTTGGAACAATTCCCCTCCAAAACCATTAGGTCTGTCTGGGTAAGGAAGACTTGGAGGGGTACAGTGGCACTATGATGGCCCAAAGGAGCATAAAGCCCACTAAGGGTATGAGTGGTTTCCAAGTGGGGATGGTGACAGCTCAGCACGTGGTGTTAGATCTCACCTATGGTGAAGAAGACAGCCACATGGGAGGCAAGTTAAGGGTGCTAAGAACCCAAGCGGGATGAGGTGAGTGTCCTTGTGTAAAAGGTGGGAAAGAGCAGCAGTGGCTTGGTCCACAGTATGAGACTGTGAGTGGGGTGGGGAGTAGGGAGTTACAGAGGGGTGTTAGGAAGCTCCTGGTGCCCAGTTGGGTGAGAAAAGTGTCTCCACAGAAGGATGATTTAGCATGAGGAAAGCTAAAAATCTAGTTGATCCTGTGGTATTGAGTTTGAATTAGAAGTATAAGTGTGACTCCTTGGTTTTAATTACAGGGAGACATAGAAATAAATACTGTGGTAAAGTATATATATATATATATATACTTTACCACAAATGCCTCCTTAATCAAGTAACACAGGTAACAATATAAAAAATGGGACAAGTCAACATTGCCACTGGTTAGACACCATGAACAAAACAAAGAACCACCTCAGAGAAAATCCTAAAAAAAATTAAAGCAGCCCCTACCATATATAGATATGGTAAAGTACATATATCCACTTTGTGTGTGTGTGTGTGTATATACACATGTACAGAGAGAGAGAAAAGAGGGGAGAGGGGGAGAGGAGGGAGAAATGCATGTAGGCATGTGCACACACATATTTAGTAAACCTCATACACATACTCCCTAACTCTAACTGCTGAGAGGGGCTAGAAGGCATGCTATCCAAGGGCAGTGAGCACACCTAATCATTTTGAAATATAATTATTACCTACAAGGGTCTACCACTTTTTAGAGAGATGACTGATTTCATGGCTGGGCAGGGAATACACAAACTGTGTCTGAACATCTTGTCAGAATGTAAGGAAGTACTTAATGAAAGACGAGTAGTGCCAAAAGGTCAAAGAATACAGCTTGAAAGGAATCTGAGACAATTTAAGTACCAAAATAAATAAAGGTTGTAACAGATTATAGCCCCTTGGATAAATAGAAATTCATGAATACACACTGATGTTGATGGTGGGAAGGATGGATAGATAGACAGATAACAGAAAGTTTGATGAAGACTGGGATATTTACACAGCCTCAAAATACCTCTCCTAACAAATGCTTATTAATTACACAGAGAAAAAGAATAACTTTTCAATGGAAATGACTGGCAGATGCCTCCTTAATCAAGTAACACAGGTAACAATATAAAAAATGGGACAAGTCAACATTGCCACTGGTTAGACACCATGGAAAAAACAAAGAACCACTTCAGTGAAAATCCTGAAAAAGATTAAAGCAGCCCCTGCTGAAGTAACAAATGAACCCAAATTGAGGAGCATTTTCCTAAAGTCACTGGTGTAAAATTTCAAAATTACCCAGGTCGGAAAGATGAGGAGACGTGAGATGCAGTCCCCAATTAAAGGATACTCAAAAAACTTGACAACTAAATGTAACACATGACTCTGAACTGGATCCTTTGGCTATAAAGGCTATTATTGGACTTCAGTAAATTTTGATAGATATGTATCAATCATATATACTATATATTAGAAAAAGAGAGAGAGGGAGAGAGATAGTGATTGAATTTAAGGAATTTACAGGTGATTGTGCTGTATGATGTTCCTGAGGTCAAATTCCCTCTTCTGGGAAACTTCCCTTTTGCTTTTAAGGCCTTTGAACTGATTGAATGTGATCCACCCATATTATCCAACCTAATCTCTGTTCCTTGAAGTCACCTGATAGTAAATATTAATCATATATGTAAAATACCTTCTAAACTATTGTTAGACACAGCAACTGAGCACCATAGATTAGCCAAGGTGACACATAAAATTAACCATCTCATGTATGGATGCTGATCTCCTGATTTTGATTGAAATTGTGTGGCTTATGTAGGAGAATGTCTTTGGAAAAAAATATTTGAGAGTGGTGGGCATCTCGTCAGCATCTTATACCTGGTTTGAGAGAAAAAAGGACTTTCTTCTGTGCCTACATTTATCCTGTAAGTTTGATATTGCTTCAAAATTTAAAAATAAGACAAATGAAACAGTCAGTGTATGTATGTGTGTGTTCAATTATAATTTACACACTGAGAAATACATAGTTTTCAAGGCAATGTTCTGCAAGGGTGTCAGTTTATGGGCAGGTCCATTCTAGGCATTAGGATTGACATGTTTTAAGAAATAGGGCCCATATACCCATATACTCAGGGTATTTAGCTCTACTATTTAATATAAAGATAACCAAAGGATTCTTTGAGAAGGATCAAATTTTATACTAGGGCATGAGTATTCTCTGAAGCTGGTACTTTGAAAGAGGAATGTTCTGCAGTCCATCAAGAGTAAAGCTAACTTTTCCTGTGGTTCTGGTTCTTCGCTGGACAGGGAATGAGATCACAGATCTGTGGGTTATCTGTTCATTCTCAGTTTGTGTGAATGTTTCCCAATTACCTAGTCACCAAGCAACTTGGTTCTGTAATTAACATGTCTCACTCAGGGCTATACAAAGCAATTCTGACCCTTGCTCAGAATTAATGCTCCTTCCCATGGCTTCTTCCCTCTCTTGGCCTTTCCCACCCACAGATCAGGCCTCGTATAGGCAGGGAGCCCTGCAGTAGGAAAGGTGGACACGGTCAGCTTGCCTTCTTTGTTTGTCACCCTCTACCCCTACTTCCTCCTCTATGCCCTCCACACACACCTGACCCCAAATCTCTAGCTGTGTTCTGACCCCTTCATGGTAGGAGGGGAAGTATGTGCAGAAGAGGAGAGGAAGAGAGGAAAATGGATTTGCTTGATTTTCTCTGGGCTAGGTAGAGTTGAAAGTGGACCTTTTTTGGGGGGGTGGGGGAGAGAGTACTTTCTGCTTTCCTCAGAACTCAGCTATTTTGGGGGAACTGTCTGCAGTTGAGATACCCACTCTGGCTGGCTGCCTGGGGCTTCCTTTGGTGATCTTGGTTCTCAGACCCTTTCCACACAGCCTTGCTGTCATAGGTCCTATTGTCCCTCCAGGCAGCTCTCTCATGCAAAAGCACTTGAAGAAGGCTCTAGAATGACCCACTTGCTTCTTCACTCCCTTTTTCTCTCTCTGTCTCTCTATGTCTCTTCCTTTTCTCCCTCTATTGCACAGAAAATTTTCATCTTGACCCATAATTGAAGCAAATGCCACTGACTCCACAGACTGAAGCTGCAACTAATATTCCATGGGATCATTCAGCTGCGATTCAGGCATCAGTTCCAGAGGGTCCCCAAATTCCAGAGGACACAAACCAAGCTCTGCAATTGGCCCCTTTCATCTGAGGTGAGGGTTTTGAGCATCTCCTTCCTCTCTCCATGGGAGAGGGGTAAGGAAAATGCCAGGATACTCCAACAACTTTTTCTAAGAATATTCTCTCACCAAACTCAATTTCTTTGGTTCTAATACTTGGGCACTTTTATATCACTGAGCAGGTGAGGGGTCAAGTATTTAGAAAGGAGTTTTAAGATACCTCATACGAGGTGGTAATAACTCTTCTTAGCACAATATTCTGGTTCTTCAACTTGCCTACATGGTTCCCTTCCCTCCATACCTTTTCTCACATATGGAAGGGTTGTCCTCCTAGCTCCTCTGTTGATTGGCAGGACTGTAGAACAGATGCAAAACCTATCACGGCCTCCTTTCCCTCTGGCATGACAACTGGTAGAGTTATGGATTAGGGCTTGCTCCCAGTCTGGGTCTCAGCATAGAGATGTTAAAGGAGAAGACCTGAAGAACATTTGATACTGTCTATCTTGTGCAAGAGACCATCCTTCATTAAGCCAGTGGCAAGAGGGTCACTTTTTACTGCAATATGAAAGAATCAACAAAACTGATTTAGAATGTTTTGCAAAGGGCCTTTGAAATGTGGAACACTTGCACTATTTTCTTGTCCTTTCCTTGTTGAGGTCTCTGCTAAAACTAGGCAAAGAGCCCCATTTAACATGTACAAACATGTACCTTTGTGGTTGATAACACAGCATTGACCCTGGAGACACAATGCCTGGATTCCAGTCCTGAGCACACTGCTAACTGTCAGTCTCCTGAGGCGAGTTGCTTGACCATTCTGTGCCTCAGTTTCCTCATCTGCAAAACATGGGTAATTATAGCTCCTATCTCATAGGTTGTTATGGGGAGGATTCAACTTAATATTTTTGGATTAGTGCCTGCCACATTGCAAATCTTACATACATGTTTATTAGTAAGTGTGATGTAGTTTTTAACTTCCAGCTCTTCATCACCAGCCAGATATGGCTGAATTGTCTATAGCTTGTTGCTCTTCCCCATTCCACTCACTGCTTTCCTGAGATGCTTACATTTGTTGGGCTGTGCAGACAGACCACATCCTTGAGTTGGGTATCTGTCAAATAGCCAAAAGATTTGTAATATCTTTGTACAACAGTTACTCACAGTTCCCACTTCATTTCCTTTGGGAAGCAGCAAAGACAAGAGGTGCATCAATTGTAATTGCTATTTGATAATTTGAAATTAACCATTTCATGTCTAATATCCTATAGGTGATTGTTAAATGTCATGCAAGTTGTCAGGAAATGAACTAGTATGAAAATGATTAAGTCTGTTCTCCAGTATGGTACTTCTGTCTTGGAAAAAATACGTGATGTGTTGTTTTTATACATTTCACAGTTCTACTACAATGACTCAGAATCACATAATTAGAATATTATAATTGACCAAAAAGCTATAGGTGATTTTACAGCAATTTAACAAGCATGAAATTTCTTCTGTGAATTTTTGAAATATCCTCTCTTCCTCCACTTTTTATGTAGAAACTTAATAGAAATGTTTCTATGAAATCTTCGATAACCTTGGAATGAGTCTACTCTCTGAGAGTATATGTTCTCCTTGAACATTTATTAGGACTTTAACATTTTATTCTGCTGTAAATTTTAGTTGCTATCCTATTCTTTACAACCAACTTTTCAAGGTTTAATGTCAATTCCTAATTTGACTTTAAACTTGGCAAGTTTTTGAATGCATGTGATATAATATGAGCTTCAGCTTCCCTCATTAATCTCTTTCACTTTTGCTGAATTCCTTTGGGAAGCAGCAAAGACAACAAGAGATGCATCATCAATTGGAACTGTTATTTGTGGGAAGATACACTCAGATTCTTGCTGAAAGCAGGTTCTCTATAGCCCTAAGGTGAAGAACAACACAGAAAAATACATGTGTAGGAGGTAGACCTCAAAAAGATTGTTAAAGTCGCTGATTTATGTTTTCTGAATAAAAGAGTTCATTTTATCTAGTATTATCTTACACATGCAATCAGAGAAAAGATAAGTGATAGAGCTGTTTCATCCAAGTGTTTTGACATAGAGTTCCATTCTCAAAACTAAAACTTGAGCTTCTGGAAGAAGTAACATAAGATCCTTTGTCTGCTTTTGGTTGTATGTCTGAAATTCACAATGGGTCAGTATGAATATCCTTTAGAAACAATTTTACATTTTAACAGAGACTTAATTCGATGGCAGATAATCTGGTAAGCATCAGTTGTTCATCCCAAGACCCTGCAGTAGGTACTAACACTAGCATTCTCTTTCCTATGAGGACTGTTATCTTCCAGAGACTAAGCAACTTCCCTAAACTCTCAAAGTTAATGGTGAATCTGATATTCAAGCTCAGATACACCTGCTGTCAAAGCCTAGACTCTTAACTGCTCTACAGTTCTACCTGCTAAAGGTCCAGTCTTATTTTAATGAATGACATGCATAAAGTCTGAGAACTGAGAACTTTCCAAGACAACTTAGATACCTTAATAAGCTTTGAGCTATGTTGTGTTTTCTAAATAGATGAAATCATCATCCCCCTTCTTTCACTCATTTACTTTATACAGCCTCCCCTTTTTTTACCATCTGGTTCTTCCTAGGGCTTACAAGGCTATACCATGCAGACCTCATGAACTAAGCCCCTTTTTTACCCATGGGTTTTGGTAAAACTATTTGTAAGGTCTAACCTTGCTGCCAGCTCTCCTGGAGAAAGTTGAAGTCCAGGCATAAATTTGGGAAGACAAGCCTCCCCAGACCAGTGTAGGTGCAGCTTACTGTTAGCTAGAGATGGTCTGTAAGTGGCAGCTGAATCTCAGAGAAAATATCCCACTTGTGAACCCCACGGCCCCACTGACTGGAGATTCTTCACACTCAATTGTGAGATGATTATTATTTCTATCTCCATTTTCCACATGAAAATATTCAGGCTTATAAGGCAATGTGACTTAGGTAGGGTACATTGCAAAGCTGAGGTTCTCTACCAGTTGTTTCTGAGTTTGAATAAATTGAAAATGGCCCCATGTGCCACACAAGATCTATTAAAACAAGCAGCAACTCAAGGTCCAGAGAACAAATCAGAGGGCTTGTCCTGCTTTCCCAGCACAGATCGCCAAAGCCATGGATAGAGACTGCATGATCAAAAATAGATGATCAAAAATTTCTACATTCGAGAAATCACATGCTTTTATTTTCCATATGTATTGCTCATATATTGCTTTATTTAGCTTAATGAAGTTGCTCATTATAGCCCTACTATGGTTAAGTTGCTATAGAGGATCGTAAGGGTAATAATATTAATTATTCATCTGAGAAATGAAAAGGCTAAGTGGAATCCAATTCCACATGGAAACACATGATTTTCAAAAAAGTGTAAAACTATCATTTTAAAACTTAAAACCCAAGCAGTGTTTGCATTTGCTAATACATATATGAGCTCTTATTTGTTTATTTATAAAATAACTATTCATGTGAAATCTACATCCTGTGGAGTTGTTTGCCCTAAGCAAACCATTTCTGCACTATAACTGTATTATCACATGCAGAGGAAACGCTATAAGTAGAATAGATTGTAAATAAACATTTACACCCTCTTTTGCAACTAATTTCCTTTCCATCTTAAATAAATTTATTTCATCCAATGCTGCTTTTTTCTCAATGGGCCAGGAGATATTGGGAAGTCCAGTTATTATATTTTACTTGCCATGCTTCGTTAAAAGTCAAAAGAAGGAATAAATCTGCTTTGTATCTCCCCCTTTCACATGTAGGAGTACAAAATAAACATATTAATCCACAAGGAATTGATAGTGGGCATGAATCAGACATATGTTAATTAGTGATTAGAAATTGCTCGGGGTAGTAACCTAGTATCTCCTGAAATACCTCTATCCATTCAGTATCTTGACTCATCATATTTCTTCCATTCCAAACAATAAATAATTTCCTTAAGTTCACTTATAAAGTATTCAGGTTTCCTTCTGTCTCTCTATCATGCCACAGATGACAGGAAGTAACCGTTTTCTGATAATCATCTGAAATAGGTTTGATACATATGTATTTGTTTCTTCTGAGTCTTTTAATTGAAGGTAATTTTTTTTAAGTATGGAGGTGGAAAAGGGAAGAGACATTGTGAGGAAGTTAATATCTAAAATTGTGATTTTACAAAAAAAAAAAAAAAAGAAGCCACAACTATACCCACCTGGCAAAGGAAACAGAAAAAATATGTATTTTTATTTATTTATGTGTTTGTTTTTCTTCTGAGGCCTAGGTGATAGGTGATAGGTGATAGGTGATAGCTAACATTCTTAGGCTAAAATTAGTGTCTGATTGCATAAAATTTAGGTTTCTACCAAGGATCTTTTAATGAGGCAGACAAAAATAATTTTGACAGTATGGTAGCTTTTCTAAAGGATTCAAGTTCTGAGAAAAAGAAAAAGATCATGGACAGCAAGAAACAAATGGGCTAGTGTATCTAAAGAGAGAAATTTTTAACAGGGGACTTGTTACTTTATTGTCATCTCCCCTCCATTTTTTATTCATCTGCCACTTTTGCCAAAATCCCTGTCAACCCCTGTCTTCACTCAGGAGCCCAGCAACCTCCATGTTGCCCTGTAAGTACCCTGAACCTGTTCTAATGGAGCTCTCAGTCCCGCCGACCCTCTCTAGGATCCACTAAACTGTAGTATTTCTCTAATATATCAAAAAGCTGGTAGCACGTAAGTTACACTTACTTTTAAAGGATGGAAATAGGTAATAAGATAGATAAGTAATAAAAAATAAGAAGCACATAGAATTTTGGAAAAAGTTTGACCTCCATGGTGATGCAAGAAATAAAAGAAAGACACAATGAAAATAATATTTCAGTTATTTTTAATATGAATTTTTAGTTTAATAAGAAACAGTCTTAATAATTTGATGATGAATATATATGCTATATATTATTATATACTAAAGATGCTTTGGTGGCAATAGGAATTGGTGTAATCTTTCAATGGACCACTGTTCAGATATTTGCCTATAGGAGTTCCGGTCTCCAAAAATTCTAGAAAGAAAAAAGAGCTAACATTCAGTGCATCATTTATTGTAATAAAAAGAAAGGAAGAGAAAAAGAACAAGAGGAAAAAGTCTATAATGACAATGTTTGCATGAGTTTTGATGCATAAACTTGATCAGATATTCTGTATCAGTGAGAAAAAGTTTTCCTTAGAATCACAGGTTCAAAGATCAATTTAAGTACCTGTTTGATGGGCATTATATTAAATATATTCACATTTATAGTCTCACATAATCCTTAAAATAACCATATAAAGTAAAATTTTTCAAAAACTAAAGCATGCACTAAATTTTATTATAAACCGACAAGCATACATGTTTGTTTGAAGAAAAGGACTCAAAAGCAATCTGGGTAAATGCAAATAGCTTTGCTCTGTGATGTTTGAATGTGTTGATTTTTACTTTCAAAACTCCTTTTAATGTTCTTCTAATCTTATTTTTTTAATATGAGAACAAAATAGGACCAGAGAGTACAAACTTGGTAATAATACCTTTCTTACAGGGTCTAAAATGATAAACAGATAATTGTGGATAATGACAGACACAGATGCCAGACAATAAATAATTAAGACAGAGAGAAAAAACCAAAACAAAACTTTATTCTACAGAAAATGACATAGCTAGGTTAGAGGATCATCTTATACAATATAGACAAATTTAAATGGCCCATGTAATTTTTCTTTCTGCCCTGATTGAGTTTGTGAACTTGATTTTGTTTTCACATTAGTTGAAAGCATCAATTAAAAAGAAAAAAGAAAGGAAAAAACAGACCTGAAAATATTATAGGGGATTTTTTCTGGGTGTGAGGGGGGAGGAAGAGTCAATTAATTGCCTGAAAAAAATCTGAAACAATTCACCTATCATAGATACATCTCTTCCTCAAATTATTTACTAGGTTTTCTAGTAAGGTATTAACTGAATTCAATTTCTAGTTTAAACTGCTGGATTGAATGACACAAGGCCACTTACCCTTTGGAATTAAAGAGAATATGCTTATTTGGCACACAGTGGAACTTTAGCTTTTGAAAACAGCATCTTGTTTCTTATTTGGACCCTAAACTAGACCAGACATCACTTTATATGTGAAAACCTGGCCATGGCAATTGCCAAAGTAGAAATCAACTATGAAAGTGATTTGAGAATGCTGGATATTAGAACAACAGAACCACCCTCTCCTCACAGAGGAATAAATAAAAATGAAGGACTGTTCTTATAGGTTGTTCAGTTGTAGTTGAGGTCAGTAAAAAAGCAAATATTAAGGGTAGGTTGATACTAATACATTCCTTATCTTATTCTTGACAATTCTTTTGAAAACAGAAACTTCCTCTTTGACAAAGAAGTCTGAGAACAGTCTCTTTATGCTCAGCAAAGTAAAATCAGAAAGCACTAGAATCAGAAAAGGTTAAAAAGATTGTTCAGTGGGCAATTTTGCTCAGAGGAAAATCTGTATTCTTCGAAGAGAAGAGAATATTGGGTATAGTAGAAATAGAGTAAGAGCCCAGTAAATATAACAGCCTGAGCAGAGGTTACTCAGACCTTCTGGAGAGGCAGACAAAATAAGGAGAAAGCCAAAGGATGTTTACATTCTTGCAACCACACATGGAAGGGCAGCTAAAAGCAGAGTTGAAGTTTGACATAATGGAACAAAGGCTCCAACAGAGTTTAAAGGGGACATTCTTTAGGCCCAGTTGCTCTGGTAATGAAGGTGCTCCCAATGTGCTAATGACTTTCAAATGAGAAATACTACATTGAAATGAAGCAAACAGCATATGGAAGCAGAGCCACTTGAGTTCCACAAAATTCTTTCTGAAAGAAATTATGGGGAAAGTTTAGACGAGTTTGCCTTGTAAGGGTATGAGATCATGGATAAAGGTTTAACTGTGATTATAAGTGAGTTTCTGGGTTCAGCCATTTCCCCCTCTGACCCTAAGTCTATGCAATTAAAAAATCCTGTAGATAAGACCTACCCATATAGTCTCAATTAGTCTATGGTTATTACCACTTGGACCAAATGGTAGACTAATGAAAAGTGATAGGCCTGACATTGAGCAAAACAAAGTACATAAACCAATAGAAAACAGGACAAATATGTTCCACACAATATTTGATAAACAATGAATATATTCTTTAATATATATATGTCCTTAATATAGTATAGAACACTATACTAAAGAATTATGTGAGAAAATTCATTGTTTATCTAAAATTCCAATTTAACTGGGTATCCTCTATTTTACCTGCCAACCCTACAAAGAAAATGTGTAGATGGGCTTGGGGCCTGGGTAATCCTGGTGTCCAGCTTGCCCTTGCAATAGCAGGGGGTTCAAAGAGTCTGGTGTTTGCCTACCTGGGGCTGGAAGTGAAGTGCAGTTAATAGAGGTCATCTAATAGATAGCACTCAAATTTTAAAGGAACCTGAAAATCCCAAGATCCCTCCTATGAAAGGATCTTTTTCATAGATTCTGACTTGGGGAGTCTGAATCAGGTCTTGGTATATGCATTTTAACAAGCATTCCATGTAGAACTAATACAGATTACTTCAGGCTACATTTCAAGAAAATCTAACCCAATCCTCCTTTTGTAAAAAATAAGGAATACATCCAAGGAAATGAAATGATGGTCTATTCTATCAATATTTGTATTATAAATCAAAACAGAAAAGCAAATTAACAGTTCATTTGAAATAACAATAAGAGCATTGATGTAAAATAAAAGCATATATTTATAAAAGTAATATTTTTCAAAAGAAAAAATAATATATTCAGCAAAGTTGCGGGATACAAAATTAATGCACAGAAATCTATGGCATTGCTATACACTAACAATGACCTAGCAGAGAGAGAAATCAGGAAAACAATTCCATTCACAGTTGCATCAAAAAGAATAAAATACCTAGGAGTAAACAACCAAGGACGTGAAAGACGTATGCTCTGAAAACTACAAGACACTCATGAGAGAAATTAAAGATGATACCAATAAATGGAAACACATCCCGTGCTCATGGTTAGGAAGAATTAATATTGTCAAAATGGCCATCCTGCCTAAAGCAATCTACAGATTCAATGCAATTCCTATCAAAATACCAACAGCATTTTTCAATGAACGAAAGAAAATCATTCTAAAATTCATATGGAACCACAAAAGACCCCAAATAGCCAAAGCAATTCTGAGAAGGAAAAGTAAAGCTGGGGGGAATATGCTTCCCAACATCAAGCTTTACTACAAAGCCACAGTACTCAAGACAATTTGGTACTGGCACAAGAACAGACCCATAGACCAATGGAACAGACTAGAGAGCCCTGACATAAATCCAGCCATATATGGTCAATTAATATATGATAAAGGAGGCATGGACATACAATGGGGAAATGACAGCCTCTTCAACAGCTGGTGTTGGCAAAACTGGACAGCTACATGCAAGAGAATGAAACTGGATTATTGTTTAACCCCATACACAAAAGTAAACTCAAAATGGATCAAGGACCTGAATGTAAGTCATGAAACCATAAAACTCTTAGAAGACAACATAGGCAAACATCTCCTGAATATAAGCATGCATGACTTCTTCCTGAACACATCTCCTCCAGCAAGGGAAACAAAAGCAAAAATGAACTCATGGGACTACATCAAACCAAAAAGTTTCTGTACAGAAAAGGACACCATCAACAGAAAAAAAAGCATTCAACAGTATGGGAGAATATATCTGTAAATGACATATCTGACAAGGGGTTAACATCCAAAATATATAAAGAACTTACATGCCTCAACACCCAAAAAGCAAATAACCCGATTAAAAAATGGGTAAAGGATATGAAGAGACAGTTCTCCAAAGAAGAAATTCAGATGGCCAACAGACAGATGCTCCACATCACTAATCATCAGGGAAATGCAAATTAAAACCACAATGAGATATCACCTCACACCGGTAAGGATGGCCAGCATCCAAAAGACTAAGAACAACAAATGCTTAGGAGGATGCGGAGAAAGGGGAACCCTCCTACAACTGCTGGTAGGAATGTAAGCTAGTTCAACCATTGTGGAAAGCAATGCGGAGGTTCCTCAAAAAACTAAAAATACAAATACCATTTGACCTGGGAATCCCACTCCTTGGAATTACCCAAAGAATACAACTTCTCAGATTCAAAAAGATGTATGCACCTCTATGTTTACTGCAGCACTTTTTAGAATTAACAAGATATGGAAGCAACCTAAGTGTCTATCAGTAGATGAATGGATAAAGAAGAGGTGGTACATATACACAATGGAATACTATTCAGCCATAAGAAAGAAACAAATCCTACCATTTGCAACAACATGGATGGGGCTGGAGGATATTATGCTCAGTGAAATAAGCCAGGTGGAGAAAGACAAGTGCCAAATGATTTCCCTCATTTGTGGAGTATAACAACGCAGCAAAACTGAAGGAACAAAATAGTAACAGACTCAGAGACTCCAAGAAGGAACTAGTGGTTACCAAAGGGGAGGGGTGTGGAAGGGTGGGTGGGGAGGGTAGGAGAAGGGGATTGTGGGGTATTATGTTTAGTACACATGGTGTGGGGAATCACTGAAGAACAGTGTAGCACAGAGAAGGCAAACAGTGAATCTGTGTCATCTTACTATACTGATGGACAGTGACTGAATTGGGGTGTGAGTGGGAACTTGATAATATGGGTAAATGTAGTAACCACATTGTTTTTTCATGTGAAACCTTCATAAGAGTGTGTATTAATAATACCTTAATAAAAAAATAAGGTATAAAAAAATAATAATGTAATGAGTAGAATAACTTTATGGTTTTTCTTTACATCTCTATAAATTTATTTCCACATGGTTTAATAAGGACAGCTGGGTTGTAATAACTTCTTCTGCATTTAATGTTTTAATTGGTGTTTTGGTTAAGATATACAAAGAAAATTTGGGATCATACAGATACATAGTTAAAAAAGGCCTTTTTAGTTAATGGTAGGGATTCTTTTTAAGAAAACTAAATATCTGCCACCTTCATATTAACTCTACAATGACTCCGTTTTATAGTGTTTTCCAGGCAATCAAACTTTTAATGTAGAATGTGGAAAATGTTACACAACACAATATTGTTTAATAAGCCTTTGCCTAGAACTTAAAAATAATCAAATATGTGAATGTCTAATGGAGACATCTTAACATAAAACATCAGAGGGTTTTATTAGATAAATATAACTCACTTATGAATGAAACATGAAAATACATATATGTATATACACAGAAGTTGTCCTATTGTATATATGTATGCATATATTTGTATATTTATTCCTTTTGTTTATGTGTATTATATACATATGTATGTATAAAGTGAAACTGGTTGTTTTCTGTTTCTTTCCAGCAACCAAAGAGGTTGATTCTTCTTCATATTAGGTTATTTCTAAATACAAAATAATGAACTGGGTGAATTCACAAGAAAAGAGTAATTCTAAAAATATTTTATTTTATACTACAATACTTAAACTGCCTCAAACATGATCTACATAGGCTGTCCCTGTTCTATCATTATTTAAAGAAAAAGTAAGGAATCCAGATGTTGAAAGTATACAGAAAACAATACCCATTGAACCATACACATGCTTCCTTCCCAGCAGGTGAGGAAAGATAGATATGGGCAAATCTGACACAAAGAAATAGCTCAAAGCACTTCACTGAGCACAATGGCTCCTCCCTCATCTATTCCTTCCCTCTTTTCTGCCTGCTCTGCTTTATCCTGACTTCTATCCTCTACAACTTTCATCCACCATCCTCATGTCTCTATAATCTATCTATCTATACCTATCTATCTATCTATCTCCTATTTGTTTTCCCTTAGCTCTCCTCTGTCTTTGGTCTGATTCTGCTGGTGGCATTCAGTTGTAACGTGGTTTTCTATACCTGAAGTGGGCACACTTGGCCAGTCCGGAACACATGTGGAAGGTGAGTGTCGTAAGACTCACAGTCATTAACACACTGGCCTGCTCTTTGTACAGCTTTGTGTACCATCTGTAACAGCAAATACATGAGTGCTCTAAATAATAAACACACAAGTTGTTTTCATGTATCAG
The DNA here is from genome assembly GCA_032199065.1 of Smutsia gigantea. Lineage (NCBI taxonomy): Eukaryota > Metazoa > Chordata > Mammalia > Pholidota > Manidae > Smutsia > Smutsia gigantea. The sequence continues at coordinate 133,207 of JAVSCE010005189.1, forward strand.
TTTTAAAATATATATATTTCATTTTAAACCACTATGTAAATCACCACTATTACATAATCAGAAGGTCCAGAATATTTTGTTACTATAAAAATACATCTTGGGGATCAAAAATATTCATGAATGGATAAGTATGTATGTGTAATTTTGTATAATATAATTTTTGTGTAATACAACCTTATTCCTTATACCAGCAACTTTATTCCTTATACCAGCACTGAACAAAGAATAACAACTTGTCTTATAATGTGATTGAGGTTTGCATAGAAAGAAGATGCTAGGAATAAAGTGTGTTCAAGTAGTTCAAGGGATTAGTATGGGATTCTTGATTCATAACTTTGAAAACTGCTGCTCAGGGTAATCATATATACCCCTAGGAGAATGTTAATTTGTACAACTTTCTGGAAAGCAGTTGGGAAGTATGTTTTAAGAGTCCTAAAGGTGTTGATTTCTTCCCAATTAAATCCAGTTTTTAAGATCTACCCTAAAGCAATATTCAAAATAGAGAGGTTTCTATATGAGGATATTTTTATAGTAGCATTTTTTTGTCAAAACATAAAAGGAGTAATTGAAAACAACTTAAATATAAACAAAAAAGGGTATTTAGATAAATCATGGAATATCCAAGTGATTGAATGTTATGCTGCCATTAAACACCAGGTTTTAAATATAACTAAATATGAATATATATATAAGTGTGTATATATATATATGTGTGTATATATATATATATATATACACACATATTTATGTATGTGTGTGTATTAGTACATATATATTGGTTTAGTTAAACTGCACATGACAACAATGTAATTTTTCATTGACAATTTGTGAGTGCAGACATTATTTTGCATAGAAAAAAGATTGACAAGAAATACACCAAAATGCTAATAATTGAGATCTCTGGGTGATAAGATTCTAGAAGACTAAAAGCTTCATATATTTCTACATTCTCGAATTATTTACATAGTCCTACATTGTCTTGCAATGAAAAAGTAAAATTATATCAACAGAAATCTCACATATACAGCATTTATAATTCTGAATTCCACTGCCAGCTTTCATCAGTGATTTCTGGTCTCAGTACAGTTCAGTGAATGAACAAGGATGTTAAAACCACTTTCAAAGTCACCCTTTTGTCTGCATTCCTTGGGGCTTATTAAGGTGTTAAACATCTTTGGTCAAAGTTCACTGTCAACAGCATTCTCAGCAAAATCAAATGCTCCTGTTACCTTTTGTTTATGTGTATGAACGGGCTGCCCAAGCAGCTCCTAACCCCACATTGTTCATCTTCACACTAGGTTTGGGTTTTTTAATGATCCCAGATATGTTTTGATAACCTTGGAAGTGGGAACTCTTTTGCACCATTCCCATACCCAGCCAGTTGCTGTGTATCTTGGCAGAGGTAAACTTCTTTCTGAAGAAAGAGAAATATTTCCATTCTTTAATAAGTCATTCCAAGTTTCCTGTGATATTATAAATAATCGGGCAAACAGCAGGCTTTATTCTGCTTAATTTGATATGGCAGATTTGAAATGTCGAAAAGTTCACTCTCAACATAAGCCAAGAGACTGGACTCTGACCAATGTTCTTCTTCCTGATGGGATAAACTTTATCGTCAAGCTCACTCAGGAAGGCAGCTGCCATCCCGCCGCCTGGTCTTCGCAGGCGCTGACGGATAGAGAAGGTTGAGCTGGCTCTGCCTGCTGTGAATATGAGGTCAACCCTTCCTGGGTTTCCTCGGGGAGACAGGCAGCCAGCCTGACAAACTTAGCTGATATACCTGCCACTCAGGGGTGGGGAGAAGGAGACTAGAAAAACAAAGTTCAAAGTAATGTGTGAGCAATTGGAAGAAGAAGAAATAAGTATCAATTGAGGGTAAACATTTCCATAAACGAGACATATTTAGTCTCTCTATCACACTCTGTGTCGAATGTCATTTCATGACCAAGTTCCAAGGCTGATTTACACTTTGGATGTCTGTGGAGAACTAAATTGTGGGTGAACAGATGAAGGTCACCTGACAACAGTGATGAAAGATAAAACTACCATAAATTCAGATGCCAGGCCAAGATTGTTAAATCTGTTGAAAGAGCTAAAAGGGCATTTTGCCAATTAGTCTGATTTTTAATAGGATGTTTTTGTTGTTTTTATTCCTTTGCCCTGTATTTACAAATCAAATGTACTCTGCTGAAACGGCTCAAGTAGAGTTTGCATTGATTCAGAAAAGAGCTATTTAAAGAGGAAAAAATAATTATTGAACTTGAATTAATGAGTTGGAATAGTAAGCAAGTTCCTTTAATAATACATCTGTTTAAAGTAAACTGTTCATAGCTCATCTGGTCTTATTTTTTAGATTTGCGTTTTATCCCAATCTGACCTCCTTTTCTTCCCAGTTCCTTGTTATTCTTAAGGTTGTTCATGTTCCAATTAAGATCATTTGAGATTTTAGGAAGTGTTTTCTAGAAATTAATATATTGAGCTGATTAGTACTGGCTGAAAACAAATGTGAGATGAAGGATCAGGTTCTTTAAACCAGACTATGTTTAGACTGTATGTGCTTGCAACTTTCTTAAAAGCCAAAAAAAAAAAAAAAGAAGGGGGGATTCATTGTAAAAATATGGAAGAACTCCTCAACTCCTCAACTCCTCAAATGAATATTTACTTTGCCTAATGAAGGCTTGCTTTTGCCTGAGGACTTGGCTGTACATATTGTGTGATAAACCTGCACATGGAGGAGACACACAGAGAGAGGTTGCACACACTATCAAGAGGCAAGCCAGTCCTATCGGATTAAGAGTTCCAGCCTTGCTGCCACAAAGCTCTTTGATCCAAGCTTTCCTTTCTCACAGAGCGACTCTGAGTCTGAACCTTTCCAGTACCTTACCATGCAGAAATAGCACTACCACCGTCCCTGCCTGATACACTTCAGACTGTCATGAATGAGGTAGCTGTCATGGTTTTGTCGTGTTTTCCCACTCATGCCACCTCCATGTGGGAACTTTACCTGTTTAGGGAGTATACTAAATTCCTGGGGCTGTGGTAACAGTGCCAGATACTAGGTGCCTTAAAACAACAAGAGTTTATTGTCTCACAGTTCTGGAGGCTACAAGTCTGAAATCACAGTGTTGAGGAGGGCCATGCTCCTTCTGAAACCAGTAGGGAATTACTCTCTGCCTCTCCCAGCTTCTGTGGGTTTGGTCTGGCATGCATTGGCTTACGCCTCTGTAACTCCAATCTCTGCTTTTGCCCTCACGTGGCTCTCTTCCTTGTGTCTCTGGCTCCACACGGTCGTCATCTACTTATAAGGGTAGGAGTCATGTTGGTGTAAGGATCCACCTTTTTCCGGTGTGACCTCATCTGGACTAAATACATCTGCAACAACCCGATTTCCAAATAAGGTCACATTCTGAGGTCCTGAGGGTTAGGACTTCCACATATCATTTTTGGGAGTGACACTATTTAGCCCGAAACAGACAGTGAACAGGAACTATGTATAACTGCCTATCATGTCCCTTTACAAAGAGTTGGTTGATAATTATACATCAATATACTTTTTTTATTAATTTCAAGCAAATAAAATTTCTTGTTGTAACTCCATGGGGATAGTCATAGCAATATTGAACACATCCCAAAGATTTATCCTTGAGATTTCTGTCTGTGCAAGCATTCTTTAACTTTTAAACTTTCTCAAACCACAGGGAGACAGGAAAAAGTCACCTCATATAATGCTCTCAGGTTTGGAATCAGTTGTGATGTCTTATTTAAGAAGGATGGCATAAAGTTTAATTGGATATGCTTAACTGAAGTGCTAAATAGAGACATTGTTGGCCTGAACAGATCAAATGCCAGATAAAGGCAAATACAATAAAAATGCCAGGGTGCTTCTCTGGAACAAGAGAAGTCATTATGCATTTATGTTACTAAGGAAGGCAAAGAGCAGAAGACAATGCTATGAAATGTTTCATTTCTGAGTTTTAACGATTTACTTTTTCTCATTTTTTTTGCAGGTGATTCACTGGGCTAGCAGTAGGTTATGATTAAAAGTTGTTATATTTTCTATTAGTCTAATTATGGGACAGTTTATTTAAATATCCAAGTCTTCAGCCACCTCTGTGGTGCTCTCAGCTTTTTGACAAAAAAAAAATCAGTATAAGAGAAAATATTTGCTTTTACATAGGGTCAGAAAGGACTCCCAGAGAAGTCTTAGAAATTTTGGACTGTCCTGGTTAATTAATTTTAAGTATAATTTATTAACTCTGTTATATTCAAGTCATTGTTTGATACTGAGGTTATAAAGAAAAATGGAATGAAACACTTCCTTGATTTCCACAAATGATAATTTCATAGATCCATATGCAGAACTAACCTGTTTAAGTAGCCCATAATAAATGCTACACTCATAATACAAATGCAGAACCAAGGTAATGCACACTTAATTTGTACTGGATGGATTGGAGAATCAGAGGATGCACAAGTTAGGGTAAACTACCAAGCCCTTCCAAAATATTAGTAGCTTAACAAATACACATACACATTTGCAATTTAATCAATAAATACTGAGAGGCCAAAATATGCCAGGCCCTGTGAAAAAAGCTGAATAAATGTGAGCAAAGGGACAAAGAGTGTAAAAGGAAATAAAAAAAAACACTGCGAAGTAAGAGAGTTGATTTCCTTCATTATCTTTTTTTTTTTTATATCTCATTGTGGTTTTAATTTGCATTTCCCCGATGATTAGCCCATTTTCTTTTGGTAGATGTTTCTTTGGAAAAAAAGAGAAACCTCCGCATCCACGCCTGCACACTAGGCTTAGTGGCGCTCCCTGGATGCATGTTGCTAGTTCTTTGCCTCTGCTTTTCACTTCAAGCTGCTATTTGGGGGAACCAAACAATTCGCCTCTATATCTGAGCTCCCTCATTCTCTCAGTCCAGCCTCGCATGCTGCAGGTGGCCAAATTACCTAGAACCAGCAGAAGGGAACCAGAGCCCAACAGTCACCATAAGATCCCGCTTCCCCACGTGTCCCGAGGTGTCACATTCCTGTGCAACATTCAGGCACATGGCGGCCGCATGCGGGATGGAAGCACATGCTTAGTGCCCAAGTCCGTGAAAAATTAAGAAATATAAATTAAAAAAGCACAGTGTTTCATTTTCTCAGCAGCCTGACCTAATTATTTCCAGAGGGTACAGTTGGCCAATAACACTGAATATTTTTTTTCTTTCCTTTTGGACTGTAAGTAAAAGGCATCAGGCTCTCATTTGTTTATTTCATTTTTATTTGAATAGTGCTGAAGTATTCCACACCAACTCCTCCTCATATCTTTTTTCCCATCTTATAAGCATTGATTCACCTCTAAAACATATTTTTATAAAAACCAGAGAAAGGTCAAGGGTCGCAAAATCCCACATGCCTGAGCACGGTCCCTGTCATTAGCCATCCAGAAGAAGCCCTGTGCTCAGAACAGGCATTGCTTGGCAGGTCCTGCCCCCGATTTTTTTCTTCTTCGACCATTGTGCTCACAAGCTTGGCAGAGTCAAATAGCTGAATGCATTTTTTTTTTCATAATCCCTTGACAGTATTTTCTCAAAACTTCCAAGTTTTACAAACAAGGTGACGGCCACAGGGATTTGTCTTGACAGCTTAAAGATCCATTCATGTTGTGTGTGAAAGGGTCAGAGAAAGCAGGAAAATAAAGGAAAGAGACATCATGAAAATGAACCCCTCCCCGCCCCCCCCCACCCCCCACATATCTATGTGCCTTTAGGTCTGCATAGGCCACACTGATTTCTATTTTATTTTTTGTTAGACTATTCATGTTATGCACAGGGGAATATCCAGAGAATTAAGAGGTGGAAACATGAACTGCTAACAAGTATGCCCTTCTATTTTGGCAGAAATTTCTTTAGGGAAAAGTGTCCTGGTATCCTTAGTATTTATCTCTGTAGATAAAATGTCAAACCCTTCAAAAAACACAAAACTTGGTAGACAACAAGGATCATCTTTGCAAAATACTAGTAATCCCACACTTTCATAATGGCCATATTTACTCTGCTTTAGTGGTAAATTATATGACCATTCACAAGTATGTTGGCATTATTGACATTTGGGGGAAGTTGAATAATGACATATGATATAAATCAGGGTCTTCAAATTCTACCTTTTATTAAACTGATTCTGTGAGATGCTGTCAGGCTTTCCATGAGAAGAGGACTCATAGTAAATAATTTGGCAAATGTGTTAACATAGTTAACTCGTGTTTTTTCTTTAAGATTTCTCAATGCATTAAAGTAGAATGCATAGTAAGTTCTCACAGAGCTAGAATTCTCCCAGAACATAATTGGAAAACATTTTGGAAAATAAGAAGCACTTGCCAACTTCAAAGACTCTCACATTTTTAACTCCATGCCTCTTAACAGAGAACCTTTGGGGCTTGTTCAGCTCCTGCTTCCAGCACACAGTGCCTGACAAATAGCTGGTGGATATATTTCGAATGATTTCTTAAATCTCTGGAGACATGAAAATAAGTGTTGGTCTCTCTCACCTTCTTTAAAAGCTGGAGTCTGGAAAATGAGAACTTAGTTGACACAAGTGAATAATTAGCTTAGAAAAAATTAATGAACATATGAATTTACTATTTAACAGAAAAATGAAACCTGAACATTGAAATAGACTTAAAGTTTGTGATCACAAGGAGCCAGTTGTTTTGTTCCATTGGACCACTGATACGTTTCAACACCACATTCATGATAATGATCTAAACATGCCTTCAGTGATCATTAAAGGTCTCCCTTGCTCTGATTGCATGATATTGCTTTTTCTATTGAGGAATCAAGTTAACCAGAATGGTTGGGAAAGCTTTGCTCCATGTTATTTTGATTCCCTCATTTGGCAGGTAACCATTCATCTAAACACATCAGGATATAATTCATGGGACATTAAGATTCAGAGCTATAGCTTCATCTAGAAAAAGAGGTTACATGGATATGAGAAGGGGTTTTGTACTGTCAGCAATATTTTAACCTCTATATACATGTTTATCACCAACCTCCATGGCGGCTGCTAAAGAAGTTTAAGCAAGATGATATAAGTTGCAGCAAATTCATACCGAATGAGAAAGATAAAGAAATATTTGAAGGACTGCTTGATTTGGGAGTAAGCATTTTTTTTCCCTAGAACATGAACAATACCAGTGGATAAAGGTGTTAAAACATACATTTAAAGACAGAATGAGATGTTTAGAGCAACCAAAGCTTATCCTCAAATGCAATAGTATTCCAATAAAACAATGAAAATAGTGTTTTAATAAAGCAGGATTTACATTGTTAAATTTTGTGTAGAAACTAATTGTACAACGTATGAGATTTTTGCATTGAATGAGAAGGTCATGCCTAAGATATAGCTACAGGTTCTCTTGGTGGCAACATGTCTGTGATACTTAGGTTGGTCTAGCTCATTCCAGGCGTGTGACTCAGTATTCCCGATGATTCTTAAAGCACCCCATTATAGTGGGCAGCCCCAGGAGCATGCATACCCTGGTTCAATATCAAGTTTAACAAAGATATTTCAAACAAAGGGAAAATGAAAGAAAAAAAGAAAGAAAAAGAAAGGAAGGAAGAGAGGAGGGAGGGAGGAATGGAGGAAGGGCAGGAAGAGAAGAAATACAAGAATTCCAAATGCACGAGGGATAAAATGGGGGATAATAGTTGTATTAGTAAAAAATCATTGGACTGTCATTCATAATTTTAAAATTTGAAAGAAAATACCCATAATATTTTAGGCCATTTGTAATTTGAGGTCCTGCCACCTCTCCAACCATATGTTCCACTCTTCCTCTTTACCTGACTTAGCTCTCACCACACTGGCTTCCTGGCTGTTCTTCACACACTTCACTACTCTTCATTCCTGGGGCTTTTGTCCTAAGTACAGTGATGTAGGGGGATCCTTTCATTTAGCTAAGCTCTGAGCAGCTTAGTTGTATGCATTTTAGAGAAGGATAGAGGTAGCTTAAGGGACGTATATATATATACACAGAATCCTAGGCAGTGGAACAAAGCTTGGCTTGGTTTAGGGCTCTGGAATGAACAAGATTGACAGACCAGAGGCAAGAACGTGTCAAGAAGGGGTATGTAGATGAATATATGTGATTCAGTACACTGTATCAGATCTTTGGCTCTCATGGCCATCAAAGCATATCCACAGCAGAAGTGTACTCAAATTCCAGCTAGATAGGATGACTCCAGGGGATGTCAATTAGCCTTTCTTCTTGATATCACAAATTCTAGCTCTTGGGGCCAGAAATGAAATGGCTAGGGTGGGAAGGATGGATAGGCATCAGATGAAAGCATGGAATTCTCTCCATTAAGGCCAGCCAAGTTATTACCATTACTGAATTTTTATCCTGCTAGCAGCAGAAGCCAAAGCTGTACACTTAATAAGGCAGTATTGCAGAGAGTTCAACTAGCCACTTCATAGCAGATTGATTACATTGCACACCTTTTATCTAAGAGGAGACAGTAATTTGTCCTTACCAGAATTGATACCTATTTGAAGATGTGTCAGCACCATTGTTGACAGCTTATACAATTCCTGACTTTCTGGAACTGCATTCCACACATCACTTTCCCAGACCACATGGCTCTTCTATAGCAAAAGAGACATAGAAAAGTATACTTTACCATCAGGTTCACTGCTCCTATTATATACCATATCATCCAGACACTGCAAGCCTAGTAGAACAGTGGAAAAAAGATTACATAAATTGCCAGCTCCAAAAACCTCCCTGAATAATTGGGGTAGTGCCAGTGGCGTGCTAGCAAAAGTCTTACAACTGGATTTCCAATCAATCAATCAATCAATAAGCCTTGATTTGTGCCTTTACCAATTTTCATGGTGTAAATACTCTCACCATAGATCATTTCAAGCCATCAATATCATGTCACTGAAGGCCATCAGTTGGGAAAAGATTTGGGGAATTGAGAATAGATGTAAAACTTTGCCTTTCATAATCCAGTGTAATTTGGGTCCAGCAAAACCCTGGGCACTGTCCTCTGGGTAGAGTACATGCATTGACCCAGAGTGTAATGTGTGATGCTGTACCCTCACTAGCCAGAATACAGATGATAAAAAAACCAAGAGTTTGAAGTAGGATTGGACATGCTCACCAACCCTTCCAGGGCTTCATGTTTAGAAGTTGAACTGTTGATTAATGTGACCTTAGCATGAACTGAATTTGAGATCCTGGTTCCCATAGAGGAAATATTCCCAAGAAATAACACAGGAAAGATTCCACTGTACTTTTAGGTTAAGATCTCCATCTGGTCAGTTTGGTCTCCTCCCATCAGTACAGCAACAGGAAAACAGAAGGGAGTACTGATCCCTGAGTTAATCTGGAGCTCAGGAGACTCACAGGCCTATTGCCTCAGTGCCTGGTTATAACCAAATGATCAATTGTAGTAACCACAGCCTGACAAGAGCAGAGCTACTAAGGACTTGTAATTCTTGATGAAGCAAGCCTGGGGCGACTCCAGTGGCAGATGAAAGAGTGAGAAGATGAATAACAACTAGGGCTTCAAGCCAGTTATAGCTGGGGTAGGAGCTTCTTCCATTAACCCTCCTCTATTAATTCTTTTGTGGTGAATATGGCCAGTCATCACCTTGAAGGCTCTGTGAAAGATCCAGCTCATTGGACGGCAAAAATCTATTCAAGTGGTATAACTGATAGACTCTGTTGAACATGTCCTGCCCTGTTCATATCATTTCAGCCCATCTTTTATTCCTGCAATTGCTGCTATAACCAGCCAAAGACATACATTTTACATTATATTATTTGGCTGGAAGTAATCTCACTTATTTATTAAACATGCACATATCTTTATTAGTAAAAAACAGCAACACAATGAGTCGGGAAAAAATAAAACCTCACCTATATCATCCTTTTTATTAAATATTTCTCACCTTCTTCTAATTCTGTTCAAAGTTCCTCTGATGAGCATACAGTAAATCAAATTTTAAAACACCAAAAAGCTGTGTCCACAAAGATATTTGTTACGGATGATTACCTTAGGAGAAATGTAAAATTTCTTTGTCAATTTTTACCATCATTTTCATGTACCTTGTCCCTCACTTTCCCAAATGCAAATTTTTATGCAGAGTGTTTTAGAAATAAGAAATTAAAGTACGTGAGTCATACCTTTAGGATACTTAATTTATTTGGAGAAACATACCTAATTCCCATAACAATGACAAATAATGTAACTACCAATTATAAAACTATTAGAGTTTCAACAGTAAAAAGGGGTAGAGAAATTAAGAAGGTACACTGACTAAAAATGTCAAATGAGATTACCAAGGATCAGAACAAATAAATGAAGATAGCAGGTAGATGAAATAGGAGGAGGCTCAATAAGAGGAAATAGTTTTGAGGGTATGGAAAGCTAGAACGGTCAAGTAAAGTGTGTCTGTGCTATGATGCCTGGTGACACATAGTCAGAAGATTTAAAAATGAATGTCCTTAGTAATTTGTGTCTGTCAGAGTTTTTCTTGAGTAGTGGAACAACATGAGGAATGTGGTGTTTAGTAATAATAGTCTGATAGCCTGAGGGAGAAAGAGTTTAAATCATGTAGGTCTGCAAGAAAGCTGTTGGAGGTAAGCCCAGTCTGAGGAACTGCAGAAACAAAACAAAACTCACTCAAATACATTTCTTATCCTAGTTATGACAACTGGTTTGAGAGTCATCAAAGGTAGCGGATGATTTCTTACAAATACTTTATTATTTATCTTGTTATACTATTATTGATTCTCTAGTTTAAGCATGTAGTAACATTTTACTCTGAGAAATACTAGAATTGTGTTCTAAGTATCCATAGAGTTATCATTTCCTATTTAGGATTTGTTGTCCCGAGTAGTTTAAAAATTTGAGATAAAGCACATTTTTCTTTTTCATGAAAAGGACAAAAGGATTAAGAACACAGAAAGAAGAATCTCTTCATTTTGGCAACAAGCCTAAAATGTACTGAAGGAACAATGCTTTAATATATGGAAGATTCTAGATAGATATTGCCAATATTGTGCATTACAGGAGGACCCTTCATGTCCTGCAAAGTATTTATGCCGAAGCTCATGCTGTTCTCCCAAGACTAGTTTCTTAGCACACAGTGTTATTTATAATGAATCTCAAGGGCAAGCTGACATATACATTCAAAAGGAGACTGAAGAGTTCTTTTGACTTTTGAGCTTAGCATGTCTCAAAGACTTCTGTGGAGTAATTTTTCATCTTGTCTTTGGTGTTCCAAAAGAAGGACTCAGTAAGGAAGGGAAATAGGAGGTTTCAGTGAATTAGATTGTTGATTTCAAACAACAAATGCAGAATTTTGATGGAATAATCCATGCACTAGGCAAATGAGTTACAATGATCCATGTCCATGTTCTGTAGTCAGACCCAAGGGATCTGACCAATGTCAATTCCTGCCTTGCCTGCCAGGGACACTTTGATGTCTGGGGCAGCCCACTGAGAGCACATTCCAAGGACCACCCATGCTAAAACCCTGAGGTCAGCTGTTGAGGACTTAGTCTCATCATTAAAATGCAAAGGATGCCCTCAGAATTTGCCAAACCATAAAATAAAAGATGTCCCAAGCAAAATAAACAACAATCAACATATCTCCACACAAATAATAAAACTAAAATATTTTACCTGGTTGCTTTAAAGTTGATGGTAACTCCCAAACAAAACTCCTCAGGAAAGAGAGAACTAGGCAACCATCTTTTCCCAATCATGGTGGATTTATTTAATTAACAGAAACATACCTTCAAAAGGAGGAATAAATGTGACAGGACCCACGGGTATTAGTTCCGCTTGACTTTGGCATGTGAAACAAAAGAAAACATTTTAATTACAGAGCAGGTTTCTTGAACAACAGTGTTATGCACCTTACATGAAAAAATAAAATCCAGATGTAGTAAAGAGTTGAATGTAATAAATCATTCCACTATAAAAAAATATGGCACATACATATTAGTTTATGGGACAGGGAAAGTTTCCTATACATAAAGCACACGAAAATATTCAGAAGAGAGATTTTCTACCCATCAGACTAAATTGTAGAAAATTTTAAAAAGCAAGAAAAGTGAGAAACAATTGTTAAAAAAAATGATTGACTAGAGATTAACTACTACACACACACACATACCCAACATATATATGATTATGGACTGAGCCACTTTTTATGAACTATGAATGAGGGCATGGGGCCAATCTGACAGAGCTCCCAATGACCAACCACTGGAACAATTGCAGCAACAAAATAAATAGTGTATTAGTAAATTATTATGCAAAGTATAAAGTGAACAAACATTAGTTCTTACTGATATAAGTGATTGAATAAATATACCAGAAGTGGGTATCATGTATGTCTCAAAGGAGAAGCCTTTGAATGGTAGCTTAAGAAGAGTAGCTGAGGATACTAAACATTGGGAGAATCCGAGATGGCAGCCACAGATCACACGCTCGTGTTTGCCCAGACAAAGGAGGATCTGCACAAGAAAATTAGAGAATCACACATCTAAGAGCTTGGTTGTGATGCCAGTTTTTGTATGTAGATATAAATGCACATTTTGCAATACTTGTATAGATAAGAATGTAAATGCAACTTGAGCGAACTAGATAATGACACACCTTTAAAGAAGACATCTAAATAGGAGGTAGTTTACACGTGTGCTTAGTTTTCCAGTACAAGTATTAGGTCAGAAATGAAGAATAATTTGTCATTGTTATTGGTGTCATTGTTATCTATAAGATAGAAAAAAATTGTCTTGATTTATTTTTTTTAATTTCATGTATGTATTATTTGCATACTATAAAATGAGACCATTTCAACTGGAAATGTATGTATTCATGTAAACACAATCAAGATATAAGGCATTTCCATTATCCACAAAACATCCCTTAAGCCCCATTCTGAGGCAATGCTCCATCCTGCCCACACCCTCTCCCTAACATTCACTGATACTCCCTATCACCAAAGAACAGACTGGCCTTGTCTAGCTTCATATAAATGGAATCATGCAATATATATGTTGTGTTTTGACACTTTCACTCAACTGTTTCACTGTTTCTGTCTTTCAGTTTGGCACTCAAGTATATCTGGCTTTCTCTTCAATAGGAACCTTCCTCTGAAACACCCAGACATACTTATTACTTTAACCTGTAATATTTGTAATACACAATGATAAACTTGCAAGGTAAATTTATATTATTAGTTAATGAAAATTTAAGAACAAATTAAAAGATACAAATTACAAGGTGCAAAGCAAGTATGATACTAATCTCACCAGTAAGAAACAGTTCATTTTATTGGAGTGTGAGAAGTGATTCGGGTTTTGTCTACCATCACCAATAACAATGACAAATCTTTGCTGCCAGAAGTCACATTAGTAGTATAAGAGTTAGTCTATGATTCTGAAAGCCAAAACATGCTACATTATTCTTCTGCTCTAAATCAAATATGATCTTCCCAAGCCTCTAGCTACCGGTGTGGCAAGAAGACAATCTCAGGCATTATTGGGACTCTTTCCCACACAACTACTTATATCCACTCAACTGTACCCCATGGTGTAACAGCAAAGAGAGAAGAAGCTGTTCTTTAGTCCAGACTTGAGGACTTAGACATTCCCCAAAACAGAATTGCCTCTTCTGCTAGCCAGTGTTACTGTCAGTGTTGGTCCTTTCCATGGGCGTCTTTCCCAAATATCTGTGCAAACTGTGCCACTATGATAATAATTTACTACATGCCATTTACAAGGGAATAAATGGGAAGACCAAAACAATGTTGGCCAGTCTTTGCTCACTCACAGCTACACGCTGTATAACCCTGGGCCTGTCTCTATCCCATTCGGAGTGAGCGTGAATGTTGATTGAATTTGTAACTTATTCTTATCCAACTTTGTTCAGGCTTTTCTTACTGAAGTTCTGGAAGTAAAGCTAAATTACCATACATTTACTGAATAATAAAAGGTATAACCAATTGAAATTAGGTCATAATAAATAACACCATAACTTATACTTATGAAATATTCTTTTGGAAGAAAGTAGCCAATATGTGTGTTAAGCTCTGCAGAAAACAGTTTCTCCATTTTCATTATAATTTTTTCTCAAAGTGCTGCATTTTGGGTCAGTGTCAGGGTCAGCATAAACTCAGGTGTTCCAAACAAATCACAATGTAGACAGGCTAACATAAACACTTTAATCAAACAGTGCCAGTATAATATTTACTTGAGATACTCTATTTTCCAAAAATAGATATAATGAAATGAATAATAAGTTTCTTGCAATCCAAATTTGTCACCAACTTTCCTTCAAGTAGATCTCAATTTTTAAAATTAAAAACAAAAAGAAATTTTTTTATATTTGGCCCTTCAGTCTCTAAAGATCAATAATTTTATATAAATCAAGTACATCTCAGTTAAAGCTAATAAGTAAAATCACTTAAATTTATGTTGTGTAAGAAAACATTACTGTTAGAAAGAAACACTACTTTGAATGTCAAAATAATATTAAGTAGATAAATAGTTGTGTTTTAAATGTCTAGAAAAATATTACTTTTAAAATATCAATTATTAAATATTTCACTAAAGCCAAGTCACTTAACTCTTTTTTGGTCATTAAACAGGGAAAAATTACTTTTTTTGCCAATGTCACAAGATTGTGTTGAGTGAAGCAAATTATTTTAGAAAGACTAGCAGCTTTTATTTTTTTGTTTTTGTTTTAAGTAGATTAATTCTTTTCATTTATATCTGTAACACACAAATAAAGAAACAAATTAGTAGTCTATTCCTTTAAATTTACATAGTCCAATGAATTTTTAAATGTCATAACCAGCAATAAACACAAATGTTGCGATTCTACAAATCATAGGTCATATTATTTCTAAAACTAACAGTCCCACAATATTACAGTTTCTCTAAGAAACTGTGCATATTGTCTGGCAATTACTTATTCCACCTCCCAAATTAACACTAAAAATATGTTATCCTATAAAATGTTTTTCATTTTTTTTACTGCCCATATAATAAAATGTCCCAATTAAATGATCTGAAGTTGACTTTCATTGAAGTCTTTGTTTTGTATTTGTAAACTAAGAGTCTATGTATATCAAAACAAGAATATACCACTACCCACCTATTAGAATGGCCAAGATCCAAAACACTGACATCATCAAATGGTGGTGAGAATATGAAGCAATAGGAACTCTTATTTATTGCTAGTGAAATGCAAAATGTACAGCCACTTTGGAAGAAAATTCGGCAGTTTCTTACAAAACTAAGCATGCTCTTACCATATGATCTAGCAATCCTGCCCCTTGGTATTTATCCAAGAGTTGAATACATGTCCACACAAAAACCTACATGCAGATGCTTATGAAAACTTTATCCACGGTTGCCCAAACCTAGAAGAAATCAAGATATCCTTTGACAGGTGAATGGATAAATAAAAAGGCAAGGAACGGACACAGTAAAAGGATTAGTGGTTATCATGCACCAGCGGAGATGGAGGGATGAAAGACAGAGCATTTTTAGGGCATTGAAATATTCTGTAGGATACTGTAATGGTGAATAAATGTCATTATACATTTGGCAAAGCTCATAGAATGGATAACACCAAGAGTGAACCTTAATGTAAATTGTAGGCTTTAAATGATAATGATACAAATGTAGGTTCACTGATTGTGACAAATGCACTATTCCAGTCAGGGATATGGGGTAGGGGATTGTATATGTGGAGGAAAGGAATATATGGGAAATCCCCTTGACTTTGCTATGAACCTAAAATTACTTTTAAAAATAGCCTATTTTGTTCTAAAAAGTCTATGTATTTTGGTGCTGCTGTTTTTATAAAAACAATCACATATTTTAGGGCCTTTAATTGTGTTTATCTTCTACAATTAAAACGAACTTTTTCATTTCTTCTTAGCTTAATATTTTACTTCTTACATCAAAGAGAAGTATTTCCTGGTTCAGACTAGCCATTTCAGAATTCCCCATTTCACAACTCTGTAACTTTATGTCCATAGATTGTCCAGCCATATAATTTCCCTCTGAATGACTGTGAGGACAACTTCATGCTCAAATCCAGATCAAAGAGGATTTAATTTTCATTAGTTTGGACCTAGTTAGGTTACTCAAGATCTGTTCCACAAACACCTTTCCACATTCAGGGTCATGGAGGGAATGATGGAGGAGATTATATTAGAGATTGCTCCATTAGTCTCAGAATTGAGTCATTCTGAACCACAAAGACAAAATTTGCTTTTTGGTGGTGTTAATTTCACATTATGAGATGACCTCCCTTAGGATACAAGGTCCTTAGGTTTAAGCAATTCCATAGAAAGAACAGTGGCCGCAACCAATGTGACAAAAAATGACAATGCCTGCTCATAAAAGAGCCAATGTTACATCACTAGACTGAACACGTTTCAATTAATATTAGGGTATCAGAAATGGAGATATAAAGGAAAAATAGAAATTCAGATGTTATGTATAACTGGGTCTTACTCTCAGGCTAGAAAAAAAACCAAACCAATATAAACCTCTTGTGAAGAGGTTTTCCCCAATTAAATTCAAAATTAGTCATTAGATTCCAGATAATCAGCGTGGACTGATGATCACCCTGATAAAACTAAAATCAAGATTTTCATCTGCACTTTTCTTGCAACTGAGCATGCTCACAGGGAGCTGTCATTTCCCTTCTGCTTCTCCACATTCTCAAGCTTTTCCTTGGCAAATCCTGAAGTGGGGCCCATCTCCTATCCAATGTGACTTTGGTTAGGTTGTAACACAGTGTAATTGGGGATTAAATCAGTATACTCATTTGTTGCTTGCAGTAAGCAAGTCTTCCTATTTAACCTTTATTGGTGAAAATGAGCATATTTTAGTCTTCATCTGCCTCTCATTTGTCAATTCATTAAGAAATTGGGCAGGATCCTTAAGTATCTCTTAGGCCAAAGAAAGTGTCTCAAAGGGATAGTCCTCAAAACGAAGAGAAGCTATTTCTCTGGTGAGAATACAGTTTCTCTAAAATGGTGGGAGAAGACAGATAGAGGAGAGTTTATGAAAGATAATACTATGATTGAGACCATGTCAACTGCATGCTCCCACGATGTTTAAGGCATACCAGAGCAGAGTAGAGATGAATCAACGTTACTTACTTCCAGGATTAGAGAACAGGGAGGTAACAAGACTACAGAAGGGGGCATAAATGCCTGATGTGACTGGAAAGATGGGATTATCCACACCCTTGCAGAAATCTTTGTGCCTAGCCCAGCACAGAACTATTAGAGAGATTCAGCTCCACCTTTAAGAATGTTAGGGATACGGTAGAAAGAGCTGTCAGAGCTAAGGGGAGCAAGTGGCTGGAAAAGAGCCACAGCTTGGTGGTCCATCAGGTTTTCAGATCACAGAGCAGGTGGGACAGGAGAAGTTCCAGCGGCTACCTGAATGGACAGGTGACTCAAAAATCACACTGTAAAATACTCTACTTCCTACAGTACCCTGAAACCCTGAAAGCTCCTGGAACTGAAACAAAGCTCTTGACAAATGTGGGATGTATTATGGTTTTCTGAATTGAATGAAAATAAACTTCTCCTACCCTTTATGATTAAAGACTTAATATGGAAATTAAATTAAGGAAAATAAAGATATTTTTCCCTACACATCTGAATTTTATGAAATTAAATTCAAACCATTCTAGAAATATAAAATGAGCTTAAGTTCTGTTCTTTACGACCTTATAGTACAATTTATTTTTCCACATAACTTCACAAAACAACTCTTATGACCTTCTGCCTTTCTTTTCTGCCAAGGCCTTCTTTTTTGGAGACAAACAACCTTATTTTATATCCCTCAACTGTTCCTCACGAGACATGATTTTGCGATAAGCCTCCATAGCCTTTTTCTAAATGCATTTGTTTGCATTACTTTTAAAGAGAGGTGCCCTAAATTGTTCATAATAATCCAAGTTAGTCTAACAAGTTTAGGGTAAAAATGTGACCAGAATTTCTCTTGTTTTAAATACTATACTAGAGCATGAATGAAATCTAAGATTAATTATCCTGGTTGCCACACTGCACTGTGGATTCCCATCAATTTCATCATCAGCTAATGCCCTTAGGTCTTCTCACAGGCTGTCAATAAATAATGTCTCCCTCATCCTGTACATATGAAGACTTTTTAAAAAGTAACTGTCAGGACTTTATATTTATCATTATTAATATTCATTCCATTAGACATTGATCTGTGTATATATAGTTTCTTAATATTGGCTAAATTAATAATTTGGTAATAATAATAAGCTTCAGCAGTGCCTTATTAAGTTCATAACCATTTATTCTAAAAGGCAGCTAGTTGGAGAGAATTTGAGAGAAGGAGGATGGGATTGAATGTGGAATTAAATAAAGGGTTGACTCATTTCTCTTGTTGCATTTGCCATTGTTTTTAGTTTTGTTTTTAGTGGGAAGTATTTCCCACTAAATGGTGGAATAAATGATTTTCAGGAAGGACCTTTTGCTGAAGTACTTCGTGGACCAAGTAAGGATACATGATGATATCCTTTTCATTATTACATAATGAAAGCCATTACAGAAATAGAATAGTGTATAGCTGCAAGTGTCTTTTGACACAGAAAAAGTGGGACAGTGGAGAGAAGGACAGAAGGTTAGAGTGAAAGCTTTTGTCCAAGGCAAAGAGCTATTTAATAAATAATACACATCTAGAAATGTTTAAACATATAATAAAGTATTTTTCCAATAACGTTGTTAATCTTCCTTGTTCTATTAAGACTAATTGAATGGCTTTTTATCCCATAACATTTAAGGACAATTTTAATGTTCACCTCTAGCCTTCTCTTCTCCAGGATAAATATCTGCTATTTCTTAAATTTTACTCTTAAGAGATCATTTCAATATATTTACTCTTCTGATCACCTTTTTTCTGAATGTTCTTCGGTTGGTGATTACCCAACTCCAAAATATGGAGAAGTGAAATACATAATATACTTGAAAGTAAAACACTAAGCACTCAACATACAAGTTTTTTGAAAAATAGGAGCAGGCTAGTACAGCATATCAGCCACAGATTTAATTCTGATTGTGTAAAATCCAGACTTCTATGCATATTTTTTCTTCAAACTGCCCAAATTAGTGTTTCAAATCACAATGTCATGCATTCACTTCAATATTTTATTACTAAAGATGGAAGAGAAGGCTTGAAAGAAAAACATTAAAGCAAAATTAAAAGCCTCAGACAAATTGTTTTGCTGGGAAGTATATGTCCAATCTGTGGCAGACTTTGTCCCTGAAGTTTGGCCTTGCTTGCTGTCGGAATCTACAGAGGGATTTTCTAATGAAAGCCAAACAAATGACTAAATATCTCTAAGACAGCTTTCAAGTCTTTAAGAATCTGGTAGAAACTTTTCTACAATACAATATACCATTTGTCCAAGACTCATAGTTTGCTTTTTTTCTTTCTATGAAAAAAATGTTATGATCATATATGGTTATATATGGCCAGAGATATGTCAATGTGCTAAGATTAGAAAACCACTAAGTCACATGTTTTTAATGACAGGGATCATGCAATGTTTGTAAGAGCACAGGATAAACCACAGAAATGTTTAGAACTTGAATAAAACAATTATTTATAGGTCACAATCTCTTCTCTATTCTTTCATCCATACAATTCAAAACTAATTATTTATTTAATCCTTAGGGTGCATTCTCAAACTTCTCCCCATTATACTTTATCCATGATCTTTTGTATTAAGTCTTCAAGTGGCCCCTCTCTACTGGCTCCTTTCCCTCATCTTGGAAATAGTTCCATTTTCAGTACAAAACAAATAAAAATTCCCCCCCCCTCAAATTTTTTTGAAGCAGGTAATCTGAATATATTTATTAAATTTTTAACTTACCATGACTTTTTGTGCAAAAATTGTATTTCTAAAGTATATTTACATAACTTATAATCATATGCACACCTGGAATGGCAATGTGAGGATAGCATGCTAAGTAAAATAAATCAGAAAGCAGAAGGAGAAAGACCATATGATTTCACCTACATGTGGAATATAAAAAACAAAAAAATGAATAAACAAACAAACAAACAAAACAGAAGTACAGGGGAACAGATTTGTGGCAGCAACGGGGGGTAGAAAGTGGGGAATGGGTAAAATAGGGGAAAGGGATAAAGTGGTACAAACTTCCAATTATAAAATAAATTTGTCACAGGAATGAAAATACAGGACAGGGAATATAGTCAATAATATTGTGATTTCTCTGCATGTTGACATATGGTAACTACCCTTAATTGTGGTGACCATTTAGTAATATATGTAACTGTCAAATCACTATGTTGTATACCTAAGCCAATTAATATTGTATATCAAGTCTATTTCACTAAAACATTAAATTAGCTAGTGACTGACTCATGTTTGAGAGTCCTGAGTATAGAAATAATGAAGGTGCAACATTAATAGAAGGTTACTTAATGATGGTATGAAGAATGATTAGAAAGCAGGTAATGGAAACAGCAAAAACATTTAGGACCATGGATTTTGCTGTAAGGCAGGTGTCAAGGCTAACTGATTGAGATGCAGGTAAATAGGAAAAGATGTGTAAGAATTTGGGTTTTGCAACTGTACATATCCAGATGTGAATCCCAACTCTGATTTGTGCCATTGAGCAAAGTACTTTTCTAATCCTAAATTCCATCATTTGTAAAATAGAAAAAATATCTACCTCATAAATTGTTTTGTTGAATTGGATTAGATGATAAATTTGATATTCTTAGTAAAATCTCTGGCAAAACAAAACAATATGAATTGAATTCTTAACTCTGTGCCAATCTTCTAAGCACTTGACATGCATTAAATAATTTTTAATTCTTAAAACAATTGTAAGAGGGGGTTACAGTTACCTTTATTTTACAGATAAAAAATTGAAGTGCAGAAAGTTTAAGCAATTTACCAGAGGTTGCACAGATTCCACCCAAGCTTCCTGATTCTGCTTCATTACTTCTAAAGTACTAGAAAGTTCTTAATAACTCATAGCTGCTGTAATGATGATGATAACAATGATGGCATGTGTGTGGGGATGACAGGCCAACTGGAGAAAAAAGCACCTTGCAAGCATTTAAGTAAAGGGTAGCAAGCTTTGTTTTAAAATTGCATATGGGTAACACTAAAAGAAAAGTCAATTCCAAGTTTTCTTTGAAAAACTGGAAAAATATTGGCAGTCTAGGCAGAAATATGAATTAAAATGAGAAGTTAAATAATCTACAATATGAAAAACATTGATAATGGTAATAGTTTTTATTATTTATAATTTGTTAATATATAAATACTTCATAATGTGTTATGCAAATGAAAAAAGCCACTATAAAAGATAATGGTATTTATAAAAACTGCCAAACATCACCTGTGCGAGAGGAGTTGGTGGTTAAGAACATAATAGTAACAGTAGCTTAGGGAATCAAGAAATCTTACTGGGCTTATCTGCTGTTAGGACATCAAAGAGGGAGTTAATTCAGCAAGGGTAAAAGATTCAGCAACTACTTCCTTGCAAATTCCCATGAATTTGTTGAATTGTCAGTGCTTAGATGTCTATGAATTTTTGCTATTCCATAACAACGTTGGTAGGAGTCCATTCATTCTTTAAAAGGTTGGCTTAGCAAGTGTGTATTATGTTCAGTGTTTTAAAAGTTAGCCATTTTTAGTTTCTTTATTTTTTTCCTTTTTGTGCACTCCATGAACTCACAAATTACTCTATTGTTCAAACTGACAATTTCTAGAATGCGTAATATGAATTTGTATATTTGGGGTATTTTGGAGAAAAATAATACAAGTTATTTCTTAAAACAGCTTCCAATATGTGTGTGCCTTTCACTCTATTTTTTTAAATTGAAACAATCTGAGGGTTTTAACATAAACAGTTATTCCTTTCATGGATCACAATAATTATTTCAGATCAGCTTTTGAATTCCTTTAGGTCTTTTTAAAAAATAGATACAGTAACTCCAAAATTAACATTGCAGTTAAATAGATAAATAATGCATTTTTAAAGGATTGTTAAAATATGTTTAAAAACATGGTTACTTTTTTACATTTAATTGCAAAAGACTTTGGAACATTTTTGTTGTCAATTGGTTGATTAGATTTTGCCAGTTTTGGTCATGTAATTCCAATAGTTCTTACATGAGAAGAAACCTAAGGTTATTATAAACAATATATTACTTGTTTCATGACTTATTTATTTTTAGGGAGGGGATGGGATAATGTAATTTCTAATAGAAAAGATGAGAAATCATTTATAATTATACTACTGGGGATTTTTCTAGATCAGTGGATACAGATAATCTCATTCCTTGAGAAATGCATCTTTAGCTCATCAGTTACTTCAAATGACTCAGAGAGCCTTGAAGCTGAATGGCATCCAAAAGAAAATTAATATGAGGAATTATAATTGTTTTTAAAGCACGGTTATGGTCTTCTGGTTAGAAAATGTACATATATATTCATTAAGCTTCTTAAGTCCCAGGTATGGTTATACTATTATGCCTATATTGAAGGGTGTTAAGCAAAATTCTAGGAAAGATAGTCTTTAATAATATGCCCACAATATCACAAATATTCTAGTGGCAAACTTAAAAAAGGAGAACAGACTTCAATTTCAGACTTCTGATCATGAAATGATATTTCTTCCATGAGTCAACATTAGAACTCCACTTTGGCACACACTGCCATTCTAATCTTCGATTTGGTGGTTGCTTTCTTTCCAGACAGCAGGTAATGCCAATGTCATGCTGTGGTCTGTTTATAGGGTAATACCAGGTCTGGCATTAAAGTGTAACATGTGATAAGTTCATAGAAAATGTTTTTATTCATGTGGCTTTTTTATTCTAAAGTGCAAATGTGGTTATAGACAAACAAATTAGTCCTTTCTAAAGCATTGCTTTTTAATGTGTGTGTGTGTGTGTGTGCACTTGTGTGTGTTTTAGAAAATGCAGATTGATGTCAGTTGAAAATATAAATTAATTGAAAAGATGAATCAGATCAGTTTTAATGGTAGCTGATCAAAGATCTGCTTTTCCACAGTGATGAGATGTAAATAATATCAACTGCATATTCTAATTTATGTTAATTAAATTTTATAGATCCTGAGAAATATGGACATGCCATGGACAGATGAGATGATCTGGCAATCAAAATTATACTTTTATATTAAATTTCAAACTTTTCTTCTAGAAAATATTTTCTCGGTACTAAACTTCCATGGGCTTAACCCTTATATTTTTAAGTCTTAACACTTTCTTGTTAAGCATCAACAATATTGAAGTGTCATCAAGAAGACATGTTTATTGCAAAATATCTCCAAGCTGCTCAAGGATTGTACCTCTTATTACTCAGCCAGTCAATAATTTTATAGAGCTTTGCTTGATGCTTGGATCAAGGAAATAAGCCACACACAAGAGTTAATATTTTCCTGCATATCCAGTGACTACCTACTGAAGATTTTCAACAAGTATCTTAAGGTAAACTAGTACTTAAGCCAGAAAGAATGAACCTAAAAATATTCTACAAGCTTCTCTTCCATCAGCAGGTGAGGCCTAGAATTTATGCTCAATACTTAGCATTGGCTTGAAGGTACTCACATGGCTGACAACTGATCTAAAGAACAAGATCCAGGGTCAGAGAAATAAAAAAGTTGGCAAGAGTTAGAAAAAATTTCTAAGCCATCTGGGTTCTGGATAGGAATCTAACATCAGGAGTCCAAATCAGCTGACCAGTTGGACAAAGTAAGCTGACATCTAGAAGCTCATATAGAAGAAACAGTATAATGGAAAGGACATTTCAGAATCAAAAGGACTGAGATCAAACAATGTCTATAATGCTGCTGGTGTGAAAGTGAATAAATTATTTCACCTGATTGGTATATACACTATTAGATTGAAAGGTTTTTTAAGGCATAAAGTGTTTTGTTTTGGTTATTTATTATCATGCCTAAAGTAATTATAACTGGTCATTGTATGATATTTGCTCAATACCTGTGTTGTAACTAGTCTTGAAAGATGGTCCCTAACAAATGGTGCTTCCAGATTTTCATGCTCATTCTGAACATGGTTTTCTGTTGGCTTTGTGCCTCCTTTACCCAGTAGAATTGATGGAAGTTCTAGATCTAAGTCTTAAGAAGGCCTGGAGCCACAGGTAGGAATTCTGGCCCCTCTGCTGAAGAGATTACAAAGGCAAGCTACATGAAGAGAAGGAGCCCCTAAGGGCACACAGTGAGACTGAGGGGCTCAGCTATCTCAGCTACCCCACTGAGCCCCGTCTTCCAGCCATCCACTAAGGCCCCAACGTGCAAAGGTGACATCTCAGGTGTGACTTCAGGAGTCAAGTCACCAGAAAAGTGTAAGGCTATCCAACAGTATATGTAACAGGAGTCTCACCCAGTGGATCCAAGCCAACCAACAGAATAGTGTGAGGAAAGAAAGAGCTAATTGTTATAATCTGATCAAGATAGCCTTAACATTGTCCTCAGGTTGACTAAACTTCAGATAGATTTATCACAAACTGTAAGTCTCTGATCTCCCTTTCCTTAGAATCAGAAAGCTTGAAATTGCAAATTCTTTCGCTACCATTTGGACTATATATACATCTACTTAAAAGTGTCTTGCCAGTTTAAGGGAATGTCTGACTCAAGGATCTGGGTCCCTTAAGTAATATAATCATCAAGAAAGATTACACCCTTATATCCCAGACTAGAGGAAGACAGGAAACTGATTTCAGTGGGTATGTTGTTCCAAGTTGGAAAATTACCTCCTGACATGAAGACAGGAGAAAGTTTACCTTTCCTTTGGGTGAGGCAAATTAGCAAACACAGGTAACCTCCAATATCACCACCTCCCTCACCTCCTCACCTCATTCTTAAAAACTCTCCTGATCTTTGTTTCAAGGGAGTTGAGTTTAGACTCATTCCCCTCTTGCAAAATTCTTGAATAGAATCTCCCTTCTCTGTTTTACTTTGTTCAATGCACTTTTACTTCGACAAATCCACTGAAATTTTATGGTGTTTATTTTTGGTTTTATTTTTATTTTTTTTTCCACAACAAGAGATAACTAGATAAATGCAGCCCAAGAGGTGGTGCTGTCATAATAAAAAAATCCCTCAGGTATGTGTCACTGGCTTTGCAACTGGGTAATGGAAAAAAAGCTGGAAGATCTTGAGGAGACTGTTAGTGATGGTTTGGAAAGAAAGGATATTTTTATTGAAGAATAGGAAAAGGAAAAGGCTTTGTTTTATGGATGCATGCCATCAGTGATATATGGATGAGGGCAAATACTGAATAAAATTGTGGTTGTGGCTAAAGACATTTCCAGAAAGAATATTTAAAGTGCAACTGATATATAAAGACATATGATAAAGTATGGATAAAGACAGATGAAGTAAGGGAGGGATTGTTCAGTTTTCAAGCAGAATCTAGAGGAAATATCAAATGAGGATTTACTGAGTTGAAAGAATAAAACTAGTTCTCATTTTTAGTCAGAAGAAATGGCTCTGGAGCAAAGATCAAATCCAGGCATAACCTGCAAAAACTTTGTTTCAGGGTGAAGACTTTAAGTGTACAGCCATAAAAAATTAGGTAAAAATCCCAGGAAGATTTAAATTAGGTCACTGTAGACCCTCCTAGAAAAATATAAAATCTTGCAAAAATTATGATATTACTTTTTCTATCTTTGGGCTAGTTAACAAGGTTTCTAAGATTCTTTGAGACACTGTTACGAAGACCCTGACTTTCAGATCAAGGCAGAAAGAAGTCCATTTTAAAGAGATTTGTAGGTATAGGGTTTGTTTTCATGTCAAAGGAATTTTACCCAATGTTTAATAAGATAAAGAATAAGACACAGGTAAAGACTGTCATTAAGAAACACATTTTAGATGTAAATAAAGTGATTGGTTGAAAGTACAAAGAAAGAAAAAATGCCAACAGGTTAAAAAAGATGGAGTGGCTATGTTGATTAACAACATAATAGATTTCAGGATAAAGAATATTGCCAGAGATGAGAAAAATTTTATAGTGAGAAAAGGTCAGCTCATCAGGAAGACACAATAATCTTAAATATGTGTATATATCAAAAATAGAACCTCAAATGATAAAAAGCAGAACTAAAGCGAGCGTAACATATTCAAAATTATATTTGACATTTTAATCACCTTGTATCAGTATTTTATAGGAAAACTTTAAAAATCTGTAAAATTATAAAATATTTGAATACCACTCTCCTGCAATTTAACCTAAGTGACATTTATAGGACACTACACCTCAAATTGGTGATATACTCATTCTTTTCAGGTGCACCTGGACCATTCACCAAAATAAATCTTCTGCTGGGCTGTAAGATGTCTTAAGAACTTTCAAGAGAACTAAATAATAAAGCATATGTTTTTTTTTCCCTAGCAGAAGTAAATTAGGAAAAAAGAAATCAGAAAACAGGTGTCCAGAATATCTTCCAAAATATTTGAAACTGCACTTCTAAATAATCCACCAAAGAAAAAAACCACAAAGGAATGTAGAAATCGTTTTGAATTAAATTACAATTAAAACACAACACATCAAAATTTTCAGAGTAACTATCAAGCAATCCTTAGATGGAAATTTTGTTATTAACTTGCTTTGTATTAGGGAAAAAAATGAGTTTGTTGATATTAATTCTTCCTTAATATATTTGAATTCTGCAGTAAGTCTGTCTAGGCCTGGAACTTTCAGTCATGGAAAGGTTATAATATAGAACTGAATTTCTGGCAGATAAAATAATTTAATGTAGTGCCAAGATAATTTCAAGAAAGTAATACAGAACCCAAAGTGCAATATAAGTTAAATATGGGCACTTGATTAAAGATACACCCCCACATGTTAGTAAGAAAAAGAAATTTCTCTGAAAGAACAAAATACTGTATGATTCAGATATATAAAATAACATATTATCTATGCTTGCATAGAATAAATTTTTGAGGGCTATGATGGGAAAATGCTCATAATACCTTATCTATTTGTGTCAAAATGAATCAATGTCAGGTAGCATAATGTACCATGAAGAAAAAGTTGAAAATTTTTCTTAACCTTGGATGTCCTTTAAAGTGACATCTAAATTTTAATACGCCCCCAAAACAAAAATGTATATTATTTATTGATACAGACATATGTACTAAAATTATACAGTTCTACTTGGCAATGAGACATACCAACCTTAGGATCATAAATTTCTATGAGAAATGTGAGAGAAATATTACACAAGGTGCTGGGCCTCTACGAAAATGAGTATGTACTGTTTTAATGTAAATATATGTATGTGTTATTAAAAATAAAACAAAATAAAATATTTGAAACAAAAGGGTGTCCCTGGGAGGAACATCTTTGTCAAGACAAAACACTTACTCTGCACACCTGTGCTTCCCCTGGAATGGTATGTGCCAGTGGCCTTAAATGAAGTGGCATCTCAAGATGCTTTTTCCAGAGGTAAACATTTCTAAGTTACATGATGTCTTTGCCACCAGAAACAGAAGCTAGATGCTTCTGTATCAAGAAAACAGGGAGGTAAAAAGGAAAGAATAAAAATAAGAAAGCTCTGCCCGTGCAGGCAATACATAATATGTTTTCAAAAACATAGTATGTTTTTAACATATTTATATGTTAAAAATTAGCTCTGAATATTAGTATTATAATGCATTTTAACATGATTTTTCATCCTTTTCTATATTACCTAAAATTTATAATGTAGGTATAACTTTTATAATCAGAAGAGAATAACTCATTTCAAGAAATTATAAGATTAAATGTTAACATAGGCAAAACAAAAAAAATCACTGAACCAACAAAAAACTCTTAAAACACAACAGTAAGAAAACTGATAACCTGATTAAAAAATAGGGTAAAACCTTGGACAAACACCTCACCAAAGAAGATATATAGGAAAGCAAATAAGAAAAGATAATTTGTCATTAGTGAATTTCAGATAAAAGCACCAGAGGAAGAGGATTCAAGATAGCGTCATGAGAGGTGAAACAGAGAACTCCTCCCAAAACCACAGATAGTGAGAACATATAGTTAATACAACTAACCCTAAAATAGCAACAGGAAAGAAGGCTGCACCAGACTGCATAAAGACCTCATAAACAGAGCAGACCTCACAAAACAGGACACCAGCTCTGCTCCCCTATGACCACCAACCTCACTCTAGGGGCTGAGCAGCTGCGGAGACTGGAGATTCTGGCACTAGAGGGCACCACATAGGATTATGAAACGTCAAAGGAACCTGGTTCAGACCATAATATCACAAACCCCCGACAAAAGGCCAAATGAAACTGAACTCACCAATCTTCCTGAAGGAGAGTTCAAAATAAAAATCATAAACATGCTCATGGAGGTACAGAAAAATATTCAAGAACTCAAGGATGAATTTAAGACGGAGATTCAATCATTATGAAATTCCATATCTGAAATGAAACATACAATCGAGGGATTTAAAACCAGATTAGATGGAGTAGAAGGGATGGTAAATGGAGTAGAAATTAGAGAAGAGGAATATAAAGAAGCTGAGGGAGGCACAGAGAGAAAAAAGAATCTCTAATAATGAAAGAATATTGAAAGAACTGGGTGACCAATCCAAACAGAACAACATTCACATAACAGGGGTACCAGAAATAGAAGAGAGAGATAAAGGGATAGAAAGTGTTGTCATAGAGGAGATAATTGCTAAAACTTTCCCAATCTTGGGAAGGAGCTGTCTCCCAAGCCATGGAGATGCACAGATGTCCCAACACAAGGGATCCAAGGAAGACAACATCAAGACATATAATAATTAAAATGGCAAAGATCAAGCATAAAGACAGACATTTAAAAGCAGTTAGAGAGAGAAAAAAATATCACATACAAAGGAAAACCCATCAGGCTATCATAAGATTTATCAAAAGAAATCTTACAGGCCAGAAGAGAGTGGCATGATACATTTAATGTAATGAAGCAGAAGGGACTTGAAAAAAGAATACTCTACCTGGAAAAGTTATCATTTAAATTTGAAGGAGGGATTAAACAATTTTCAGATAAGCAAAAGCTGAAAGAACTTACCTCTACAGTGCATTTTGGAGGGACTCCTATACATGGAAGTATTCCTAAGGCTAAATAGATGTCACCCAAGGGATAGACAAAGTACAGAATATGATTCATAACATACAAAGAATGGACGAAGACAAAGGAGGAAAAAAAAATCTTTAGGTTGTGTTTGTAATAGCATACAAAGTGAATTAAATTAGACTGTTAGATAGTAAGGGAATTACCCTTGAACCTTTGGTAACCACAAATCTAAAACCTGCAATGTCAATAAGTACATACCTATTGATAATCACCTTAAATGTAAATGGTCAGAATGCACCAATCAAAAGATGTAGAGTCGCTGAATGGATAAAAAAACTAGACACATCTATATGCTGCCTACAAGAGACTCACTTAAAACCCAAAGAAATACACAGACTAAAACTGAAAGGATGGAAAAAGACATTTCATGTGACTAATAGGCAGAAAAAAGCAGAAGTTGAAGTACTTGTATCAGACAAAATAGACTTCAAAACAAAGAAAGTCACAAGAAACAAAGAAGGACAATACATAATGATAAAGGGGTCAGTCCAACAAGAGGATATAACTGTTATAAATATCTATGCACCCAACACAGGATCAACTACATATGTGAAACAAATACTAACAGAATTAAAGGGAGAAATAAAATGCAATGCCTTCATTTTGGGAGACTTCAATAAAACCACTCATTCCAAAGGGCAGATCAACCAGGCAGAAAATAAATAAAGAGACAGAGGCACTGAACAACATAGAACAGATGGACCTAACAGACATCTACAGGACACTCCATCCAAAGCAACAGGATACACATTTTTCTCAAGTGCACATAGATCATATACTAGGCACCAAAAAGAACCTCAGTAAATTCAAAAAGATTGAAATTGTACCAACCAACTTCTCAGATCACAAAGGTATGAAACTAGAAACAAATTACTCAAAGAAAATGAAAAAGCCCACCAACATATGGAGGCTTAATTAAATGCTCCTAAATAATCAATGGATCAATGACCAAATAAAAACAGAGATCAGGAATATATGGAGACAAATGACAACAATAATTCACCACCGCAAAATCTTTGGGAAGCAATGAAGGCAGTTCTAAGAGGGAAATTTATTGCAATAAAGGCCTACCTCAGGAAAGAAGAACAATCCTGAATAAACAGTCTAAACTCACAATTAATGAAACTAGAAAAGGAAAACAAATGAGGCACAAAGTCAGTAGAAGGAGGGACATAATAAAGATTAAAGCAGAAATAAATAAAATGGAGAAGAATAAAACAATAGAAAGAATCAATGAAAGCAGGAGCTAGTTCTTCGAGAAAATAAACAAAATAGATGAACACCTAGCCAGACTTATCAAGAAAAAAAGAGAGTCTACACACATAAACAGAATCAGAAATGAGAAAGGAAAAATCACTACAGACACCACAGAAATACAAAGAATTATTAGAGAATACTATGAAAAATTATATGCTAACAAACTGGATAACCTAGAAGAAATGAACAACTTTCTAGAAAATACAACCTTCCAAGGCTGACCCAGGAAGAAACAGAATATCTGAATAGACCAATTACCAGCAAAGAAATTGACTTGATAATCAAAAACCACCTAAGTACAAAATGCCTGGACCAGATGGCTTCACCACTGAATTTTATCAAACATTTAGTGAAGGCCTAATACCCATCCTCCTTAAAGTTTTCAAAAAAGTAGAAGAGGAAGGAATACTCCCAAACTCATTTTTCGAGACCAACATCACTCTAAACCAAAAGAAGACAAAGACACCACGAAAAAAAGAAAATTACAGACCAATATCCCTGATGAACATAGATGCAAGAATACTCAACAAAATATTGGCGAACCGTATTCAAAAATACATCAAAAAGATCATCCATCATGATCAAGTGGAATTCATCCCAGGGATGCAAGGATTTTTACAACATTCGAAAATCCATCAACATCATCCACTACATCAAGAAAAAGAAGGACAAAAAAAATATGATCATCTACATAGATCCTGAAAAAGCATTCAACAAAATTCAACATCCATTCATGATAAAAACTCTCAACAAAATGGGTATAGAGGGCAAGTACCTCAACATCATAAATGCCATATATGACAAACCCACAGCCAACATTATACTTAACAGTGAGAAGCTGAAAGCTTTTCCTTTAAGATCAGGAACAAGACAAAGATGCCCACTCTCTCCACATTGTCAACATAGTTCTGGAGGTCCTAGCCACGACAATCAGACAACACAAAGAAATAAAAGGCATCCAGATTAGTAAGGAAGAAGTCAAACTGTCCCTGTTTGCAGATGACATGATACTGTACATAAAAAACCCTAAAGAATGAACTCCAACACTACTAGATCTAATATCTGAATTCAGCAAAGTTGCAGGATACAAAATTAATACACAGAAATCTGTTGCATTCCTATACACTAACAATGAACTAGCAGAGAGAGAAATCAGGAAAACAATTCCATTCGCAATTGCATCAAAAAGAATAAAATACCTAGAAATATACCTAAACAAGGTAGTGAAAGACCTATACTCTGAAAACTACAAGACACTCATAAGAGAAATTAAAGAAGATACCAATAAATGGAAACACATCCTGTGCTCATGTATAGGAAGAATTAATATTGTCAGAATGGCCATCCTGCCTAAAGCAACCTGCATATTCAATGCAGTCCCTATGAAAATACCTGCAGCATTCTTCAATGAACTAGAGAAAATAGTTCTAAAATTGATATGGAAGCACAAAAGACCCTGAAGAGCCAAAACAATCCTGAGATGGAAGAATAAAGCAGGGGGAATTACGCTCCCTGACTTCAAGCTCTACTACAAAGCCACAGTAATCAAGACAATTTGGTATTGGCACAAGAACACACCCATAGACCAATGGAACAGACTAGAGAGCCCTGATATAAACCCAAGCATACACGGTCAATTAATATATGATAAAGGAGCCATTGATGTACAATGATTAAATGACAGCCTCTTCAACAGCTGGTGTTGGCAAAACTGGACAGCTATGTGTAAGAGAATGAAACTGGATTACTGTCTAACCCGATACACAAAAGCAAACTCAAAATGGATCAAAGACCTGAATGTAAGTCATGAAACCATAAAATTCTTAGAAAAAAGCATAGGCAAAAATCTCTTGGACATAAACATGAGCAACTTCTTCATGAATATATCTCCCCAGTCAAGGGAAATAAAAGCAAAAGTGAACAAGTGGGACTATATCAAACTAAAAAGCTTCTGTACAGCAAAGGGCACCATCAGTAGAACAAAAAGACATTCTACAGTATGGAAGAATGTATTCATAAATTACATAAGGGGTTGACATCCAAGTTACATAAAGAGCTCACACACCTCAACAAAGAAAAAGCAAACAGGCCAATTAAAAAATGGGCAGAGGAGCTTCACAGACACTTCTCCAAAGAAGAAATTCAGATGGCCAACAGGCACATGAAAAGATGCTCCACGTTGCTAATCATCAGAGAAATGCAAATTAAAACTACAATGAGATATTACCTTACACCAGTTGGGATGGCCACCATCCGAAAGACAAACAACAATAAATGTTGGCGAGGATGTGGAGAAAGGGGAACCCTCCTACACTGCTGATAGGAATGTAAGCTAGTTCAACAATTGTGGAAAGCAGTATGGAGGTTCCTCAAAAAACTCCAAGTAGAAATACCATTTGACCCAGGAATTCCACTCCTAGGAATTTACCCTAAGAATGCAGCAGCCCAGTTTGAAAATGACATATGCACCCCTGTGTTTGTTGCAGCACTATTTACAATAGTCAAGAAATGGAAGCAACCTCAGTGTCCATCAGTAGATGAATGGATAAAGAAGATGTGGTACATATACACAATGGAATATTATTCATCCATAAGAAGAAAACATATCCTACGATTTGCAACAACATGGATGGAGCTAGAGGGTATTATGCTCAGTGCAATAAGCAAGGTGGAGAAAGACAAGTATCAAATGATTTCACTCATATGTGGAGTATAAGAACAAAGAAAAAAACTGAAGGAACAAAACAGCAGCAGACTCACAGAACCCAAGAACGGACTAATAGTTACCAAAGGGAAAGGGACAGGGGAAGATGGGTGGGAAGGGAGGGATAAGGGGGGAAATGGGGTATTACAATTAGCACACATAATGTAGTGGGGGGGATACGGGGAAGGGAGTATAACACAGAGAAGACAAGTAGTGATTCTATAGAATCTTACTATGCTGATGGACAGTGACTGTAATGGGGTATGTGGTAGGAACTTGATAATAGGGGGAGTCTAGTAACCATAATGTTGCTCATGTAATTGTACATTAATAATACCAGAAATAAAAGTCATTCAATTCAACCAGCTTTGTGATCTAATCATTACTCAGAGCTGAAGGTGGTTTTCCATTAAAGCGTCTCTGTCACTCTTAAAAAAAAAACACCAGAGGGAAACCACTATATAGGTATATGTGTGTATATATATTAGAATGTTTAAAATCTAGAACACTCAAACTAAATGCTGGTGAGGATATGGAGCAAGAGGAAATCTCACTCATTGCTGATAGGCAAAATGGTACAACTACCTGAAGGACATTTACAAAACTAAACATACTTCTACCACATGATTCAGCAATTGAGTTCCTTGGTATTTATCCAAAGAAGAGGAAAGCTATGGCCACACAAAAACCTGCATGTAGATGTTTGTAGCAGCATTATTGATAATTACCAGAACATGGAAGCAACCAAGATGTCCTTCACTTGGTGACTGGATGTATTGTGCTATAGCCAAAAAATGAAATATTATTCAGCAGTAAATGGAAATGAGCTATCAAGCCATAAAAGATGTGGAGGAAGTTTTCATATTAAGTGAAAAAATGCCAGTTGGAAAAGGCTACATATGACATGATTCCAACTATATTAGATTATGGAAAAGGCAAAACAATAGAAACAGCAAAAAGATCAGTAGTTTCTAGGCACAG
This sequence comes from Smutsia gigantea, assembly GCA_032199065.1. Lineage (NCBI taxonomy): Eukaryota > Metazoa > Chordata > Mammalia > Pholidota > Manidae > Smutsia > Smutsia gigantea. The sequence continues at coordinate 167,379 of JAVSCE010005189.1, forward strand.
GGCAAAGAAAGGGATGAGTGGGCAGAACACAGAACATTTTTAGGGTAGTGAAACTATTTTGCAGGATACTATAATGACAGATATATGTAATTATACATTTATCAAATCTCGTACAATGGACAAAACTAAGAATGAACCCTAATGTAAGCTGTAGATTTTGGGTGTTAATAACGTGCCAGTGCAGGTTCAGTGATTGTAATACATGAACCACTTTGGTGAAAGTTACTGATAGTGGAAGAAGCTGTGCATATGCAGGGGCAGGGAGTACATGGGAAATCTCTACTTCATGCTCAACTTTTCTGTAAACCTAAAAGTGTTCTAAATGGTAAAGTTCATAAATAAAGTCTATAAATAAGTAAGTAAATAAATGAATATTTTCTAAAAAAATGTCATGGAACCCATAAACATCACTACTTTGTAAAATATGAAATAATGATATTTTAAACTGGCTCAAAGCAAAAATCAAATGTCTATGATATTGCATATATTCTATTGGGATTGATTTTTATCATTCTGAAGCTGAGGCATATTCTCAAATCATTTTTTTCAATTCCAAACATTTTAAAGCCCTGTTAACCCACAGACTGTGATACAATGGTAACTATGTGCCCTTTACCTAAATGAGCTCACAGTGTAGTAGGGAAGACTAGAACATACACAGATAAATTGCAGTATGATAATGTTCAGGTAATACAAGCTTTTTCCAGAATGGAGGACACCTAAATGGGACAATGGGGATAAATAAAGTCTTCAGATCAATTTAAAATATGAATATTGCAATGCCAGAGAGTACCCTCTTCATAAAAAACCCTGTTTCTGTATAAACTAATGGAATAACTCTCCACAAGTCGAACATCTCTCACTTTCCACAAGGTAGGTAATTTGGGGAGTAATGAATGCTCATATTCCTTCTATTTATTTTAATTTTAATTTTAATTTTATTTATTTATTTGGCCAGAGGACAGCTAAAACAAGAAAACAGTATTTCTTCTCACATAAAATTCTGAACCAAGGCTGGTTCAGAGCATCACAATAAGTTCACTGTCCCAGGGCTCTTCTGTCTTTCCATTTCATCTCCATTTATGAGTGTCTTCCATGTTTTGATAAGCTCCTGGTTATCAGATGGTCCCTATAACTCCAGCCATTATACTGGGCAGAAAGAAAGAGAATAGAAGATAGCCAAAGAGTTTTCTTTTTAAATAAATAGTTTATTGAAGTATATCCTTCATGATTAAAAACTACACGAAGTATACCACTTTAGCTATTTTTCCAAAGTGACATTATCCCTGTAGTCAGCCCTCAGATCAAGAAATAGTACACTGCCATCACCCAGGTGACCCTCATTTCTTTTCCAAGTAACCACCTCTTAAGGAAACCACCACAGTGATTTTGAAAAGCACAAATTAATTTTACCTGTTCTGACATTTAAATAAATGAAATCTTACAGTATATGCTCATTTTTGTTTTATGTAACATTGCAATGATGTTATTCAGCCATGCTATTAAGTAGGACATTTGCCTTTTTTTTTTTGTCCTAGTTATGTAATATTCCATTGCGTGCAGCAAAATTTAATCACTTTACTGTTGATAGGTATTTGGATAGCTTCCACTTTTTACGCTATGAACATCTTTGTCTATGTCTTTTACTGAACCTATATACTTATTTCTGTTTGACATATGCCCACAAGTGGAATTCCTGAGCCATAGGCATATGTCTGTTTTCTCAATTCACATTCCCACTGGCAGTAAAAAGTTCCAGTTCTCCACATTCTCACCAAAACTTTATATTATTTGTTATTCATTGTAGTCTTCTGGTGGAACATGAAAGTATCTCATCATTTTAAACTCTCATTTTATGATGATTAATGAAATTGAGTACCTATTTTATGTTTTAATGGTCATCTCTACAGTCTCTTTTATAAAGTGACACAGTATTTTGCCTATTTTTTGTTAGGCTTTCTGGCATTTAGCTAGATCCTTCCTTCTAGGTAATTGTTGTACAAATTTGATGAAGGTGTCAATGAAAAGATGGATCTGATTTAAGTTACGCCCTCTTTTTCTATAAAAATTATATATATATATATATGACATACAAATCTTGGTGTATAATTTTAGGGATTTTGCCTAATTTTTTAAACCTGGAGATTCTATAGACACTAGATAAAGCCAAAGAACTTAGTGTATCTAAGTTCAAGCAATCTTCCAACCTCCAGAAACTAATTTACCTTTAATTCTACACAGATTGTTTCTCCTTGATTATGATTTCTATCCATCTGTGTTGTTCACTATAACATGAAACAACTTATCTCAAGCCTATGGCTAAGCGCTCACTTATAAAAGAATTTCATGGGTAATCAGTTCAAAATAACATCATTCCAAAAAAATATGGAAAAAACTTTTTCCCACTTTTTAACTCGTGTCATTTATTTTCTCTCTTTCACTGCTGACCCATATTCTAGCTTTCCCTATAAAATCACTGAAAGAAGGGAGAAAATGTCTTTTCTGGAAATTGTGTTTTTGAGTGACTGCCCTCTATGATTCTCTCCTTGTCTGTAAATTGTACATTCTAGGCTATGAAATATTCAACAAACACAATTTTGATGCCCTCCCTCCTAGAAACATCTATTTTACAAAACAGATTGTTTACACCTGTGCTCCCCTTCTGCCTAATGGGTACTCTGGGGGGATGTTCTTGGCTTTGAGATTCAACCACATATTTTCAACAAATAACAGTGTTAAATCCTATGAAATCTGAGGATAGAAAACATTATTTAGTGATCTCTGAATAGAAGAGGTTCATATTTCTTTTCCCTTTGGGGTATGAAGGAAAAGGACACATGGGGATGTGTGAACTGAAGCCACATATAAGTAAGTGATTTCACAAAGTAGTGGAGCATTTCATATTCTTTGGAGTCAAATGGGAGTCCTAAACTGTCAGGCTTAGCTGCAGTGGAAATGGGTTTCTCTTTGGGGACCAAGATACACATTCAATTGCTTCCCATTTAGTTTGCTGATACAGCAGCCATACCCTGGCAGTTGCTGTCTGGGACTGCCAGAGGGATAAAAGCACAAATAAATTATATCACTCAATCAAGCTTTCAGACCAATAGCAAGAATTAATGTTGCTCCATGAAGACCAGAGTGGTTCCTAGAAATCTGGGAAAACCAATACATCAGCGATGATGCCAGCTAGTGCTTGGTATGAAAGCAAAACTTGGCAAGCAGCAAGATGATAAGGGGAGGGAGACTGAAGAAGGAACCAGAAAAGTCTTGAATATTGGGATGAACAATTTTAACCATGCTGATTTAACTATGTTAAAATAGATGGACATTCAGCTCAATGTCATTTTTTAAACTTAACATCTACTTACCATGCACCTACTATGTGCCACACATTGGTAATACAATGATCAAATGCAGTTTCTGACATCTAAAGTGTGGAGCCCATTTTGGAAAATAAAAGTAGATAATAGCTTCCTTATGGTGTATTTGATGCAAAGGATGCTGTGAGCCTAACAAGAGAGGCACGTCTCACAATCTCAAAGTTGTTTGTCATGAAATTGAGTAAGAGTTAACAGAGTATATGAAATGATTGGATGTTAAAGAGAAAAAAGAAAAGGAAAATCCATTACTGACCCATCTGTGAGATAAGGTCTACATTAAGGCATATATTACATATACATATTACATATGTATTACATATGCCATATTACATATGTCTTGCTATCTGGGGAAAACTGAGAGGGCCTTGAATGTCCTAACCACAAATTCATCTCACCATTGTGTTCCTGTTGATAAGGTCCTATAGCCAAACAACCTTTCTTACCATGGAGATGAAGCACACTGCCTTCTTGCCATTGAATAGGTAGTAAAAAGAGGGTAGAATAACCCCTAAATGCCCACAGAATTATTCAAACAAGCCAATCACAACTTCCCACAGGATTTAGGGGTCCTTCTACCCTTTTTTAACTACAAAGCTTACCTCCCATGACTTTGTGGATTCATTCATTACCTGAGGCCAACCCCCTTGTGGCCCTGCATGGCATGGTATCCTCATCCCCCAGGCTATGAATATATGTGACCAATAACTTCTGTCAGTCTCATCTGTCCAGTGTAGGTATTGTGTTTACAGCCATGCTCATTATCCTAAAGCAGGAATTCCTCCTTCACCAATGGGATGAAGAGGACATTAATAAAACACTACCTTGGACAATGTTTTAGTCCGTTTAGGCTCTTAGAATACCATAGACTGGGTAACTTAAACAACAAACATGTATTTGTTACAATTTTGGAGATTGAGAAGCCCAAGCTGAAGGGGCTGGCAGGTTTGGTCCCTGATGATGTCTGCTTCCTGTTTCATAGACTGCCATCTTCTTGCTGTATCCTCACATGTGGAAGGGAAAGAGCAAGGGAACCTTCTAGAGTCCCTTTTGTAAGGCCACCGATCTCACTCTAAAGACTCTACCCTCACGACCCAAAGGCCCACCGGATAATACCATCACATCAGGGGTTAATATTTCAACATATGAATTTAGGGGGACACAACATTCAGTCCATAACAATCTTGCCCTCCTCTTCCCAACTCATGTCCTTCTTACAAGCAAAATACATTCCAACTCAACAGTCCCAAAAGTCTTAATTCATTTTAGCATCAACTCTAAAAAGTCTGAAGTCTATCTGAACATTATTTAAATCAGATAGGGATGAGACTCAAGGTACTAGGTGATTGTTTTTCCCTTATTGATCAAGGGAATACGCAAGGAAGACTACGTTTGTTGTTTGCTTGCCTGCTTGTTTGTTTGTGAGGATGAGGGTGGGGGTAGGTGGGGAATATAGTAAATTCAGTTTGGGAGAAAATGAAAAGGCAGGCAGGCTGCTGTGTGGATGTGAGAGGAGGAAGGGCAAAGAGAAGGGAGCATGAACATGTATGTAAACACATCTGCAGGTTCTTTGGCATGAAATTGAGCAAATTCCTGCTTAACAACTTCCATTGTCCCCTCAAGGTGAAAACAATGAAGTCCCAGAAAATGATGGAGCGTCCAGTTGGGTAGGAGATTTGGGGAGAATGGAAAAAGTTGGACAAACTGAATAACTATGGTGAAGAATTAAAAAGTACATCACTCAAGGCAGCTGAGTTATCACTGCTGAAATCTTTTATTCTATTTGATTTAAAATTAGCATAGATGACTCCAATTGTGTACAAAATAGCAATCCAGTTTTAGAATCTTTGTAGGATGTCAATCAGCAGGATGCTAAGACAGTTGAGGAAAATTGCTCAGGCCAAGAATTTCGGTAGGGATTGTATAATTTATGCACATGTGTCCATACATTTATTTTATATTTCTCTGTTGCATAGTGGTTTGTTAATTTGTAAAAGAATCTTTACTTAAAGGCTTGGCAGGAAAGCTATTGCATTTCTATAAAAACAAACTCTTGGAAAATTGCTTGGAGGTAGGAATTGAGTAATAGAGGAAGAAGAAGGGGAAAGAGGGAAATGTGTGCTTTATTAAAATGCAGGAAACATCTATAAAGGGAAGCGAGTAATGGCAAGGCCTGTGATGGTAGAAAGTCTTGAGAGGGAAAAAGAAAAAGTTGAAGATGTAGAGCAAAGAGATATCCTCCATGGTTTTAAATAATTTTTTCTCTTAATTTGTCACCTTTGAAAGAAAATTTCTTATCCAATAACTGGTGTCCTTATAAAATACAGAGAAGCTGGACGCGGAACCCACACATAGAGAAAGCCACGGACAACAGAGGCAGAGACTGGAGTGATGTTTCCACAAGCCAAGGCACACCAAGGATTTTTGGCACCCACCAGAAGATATGAAGAGGCAAGGAAGGATTATTCTCCCCAGAGGCTTTGTCGATAGTGTGACCCTGAGATACTTTGATTTCAGACTCCCAGCTTCGAGAACTATAAGAAAATGAATTTTTGTTGTGTTAAGCTACATGGGTACAACAGCCCTAGGAAACTAATACATCAGGCGAAACATTCAGAAATGCTTTCAGAAAGCCCAGTAGTGGCAGAAAAGTCCCTTTTCTGAGCTGCTTCTTTGTTAAACTGGATACCCTTGCTTTGACTCAATCCTTTTTTTGCTGAAATTTTCATCGTCAAAGGCCTCACCTTCCCTTTTATTTAGAAATACCTGACTACCAAATGCTATAATTGGAGCACTCCAGGATTAGGCCAGCATATAGACCATCTCTACAGACATAGGTTCAAACCGGCTCTTACAAAGTACTGATCTGAGCTTCTTAGAAAATTTTTTATCCAAACAATCTACTCAACTATACTTTAATACATTTTACTTCATGTTTTCTGCATTCTTTTTCACTGTTCTAAACTTGTGTAAAGGGTCTACCCTAGAAAAAGGGAAAAATGAGTAGAAAGAGAGAGAGAGAAGGAAGTAATAGGGAGGGAAGGTGAGAGGGAGGGAAGGAAAGAAAGAAGAGTTTCCTTTAAAAATTAGGAACAGAATAGCTTTGGCTGAAATAAAATATTTCCTTTTATTAAACTTTAACTTTAAAGACCACAATATCTGTCCTTTTAGAATTCGAAGATAATGAAGAATAAAGGTGGAGCAGGAGACAGAGAACATATTAACTCCTCAAATATCATAGCACATCTTTAAAAAAAGGTTTGTGGTTAATAAGATGTGTTAAACTAAAATGAGAGAGAGATGTTTTCAATGTAGGTAACCCTTGACTTTCCTGACAGCTTAGCCAGCATACTGCAACCTTGCAGTATTGCCTCAGATTTAACTCCACCTGGGTTCAAATATTCTAAAATGCCTCATTTTTTTTCCCCCACAAAATGCCAACTATATATCTCTCATACATTCAATTCCTTCAACTAAAATCTGGAAAATGTCTTTGATAAATGAACAATAGAGAAATGAAAAATACCTATGTCCTTCAAAAGAGGAATTGCATTCAAAGGCCAATATTCACTGATTATCTATTACAACCTGAGTTAATAGGAAGGTGTGTTGTATGCAAGAGCACAAGGTAAATAAATGCAAAAGATTTTGAAAACTTCCTGATTCATTTGGAGATCTCCTCTTACTATGTGTATTCCTATTCATGTTTCCTCTCTGCTTTCACTCAATTAAGCTATCGTAAGGCATCATCTTTGGGCAAAACTGACTTTTTAAATGACATGAGAATTTTTTTAATGGCTTATATTAAAGAGCTAAGGATACACCCTTTCCCCAAGAATGCAGGTGCCTTATTGTGTCTTTGAGTTTTGAGATATATCTAGAAGATCCATACATCATTGACCATAACTGTGGGCTAAATTGTTGATACAAAGCTAAAACTTCTTAGAAAGGTTACATGGGAATTGATGTAGTTTTTCCTACTCAGCTCCTTGACCCCTACTGAGAAATGTGTTTGCCTTTCAAAATGAGCCTAAATTTATGAATCGTTCACTTGACACTTAATCATGTAAATTAATGACACTTGATAAATATGCCTTTTGCAATTGCAATGATGACTAAACTGTGTGTTTTGTTAACTGTGACATTTATAGCTCACTGATTTGGGGATGGGAATACAAGATCATTTACTGCGTAAGTGTTTACAATGCCATTGCTCTGTCTTTGAGTTGAAAATAACTGTCTATTCAAGGAACTTCTTTGTTGAACTCTTTTTTATTCCCTCATCAAATATTATCTCTTCTCTACTTTTAATACAACTTAAATTTACTGCTTAGTGCAGATATAGGAAGACAAAATTCAGAATAGGAAGTCCGTCAGCTATGTTTAGCCTCTGACCTCTTGGACATTAATTTTCCTCCCTACAGAATAAAAACACAATAATAGCTGAAACACCACTACAGGTTCTGGTGGATCATCTCTCTTGTAAAACAAAAAGCTTACTCCTTTGGATTCGATTTCAACCAAACAACTTCCAGTATCTGCTCACTGGTTACATCCTAAGAGCCAGGTCATTCCCTCCCAGCTATGGCTCTAGGATTATAGTCTTTCTTTCCACCCTACTCTTGCCATTATCCTGAGGAGATAATGACACAACAATAACACACACAGGTTCCAAGCCTCACCTGTTCCACAGCCCCAGTGGCATTCACCTCTGATCTTCTCCTACATCTTCCCATAGGCACCATTGGCTGCTCCATCTCTCAATCCCTAGACCCCATTATCTGGCCATAATCACTATTCTATTCCAACACTCCAACACACATTATTTTTTGTATTGATATTTCTGGTATTTTGTCTTACATCACTCTTACTTGTAACCATTCTTTTTCTCAACTGGTCAAGACCACCCTGCCAATACTTTATCCTTTGATATGCCTGGTCTAATGTGGAATCATCTCATTTTACTAACTCTACCAAGTCCAGATGTTTTGTCTTAAAATTTCTGATCTTCACTTGATCCTAAATTCTAATTTGTCTCTCTCCTACTGAGAACTAATTGGGAAGGAAGTATAATTTTGTATAGATTGGCATTACAGAAAGTGTTTCTAATCCCAGCTGGATCTTCATATTCGTTTGTCAAGATTCTTAAAAATCTTTGGTCAATCCTCCCCTTACTCCAAGAAGATAGGTTATTGTCACATTCTTCAAAACTCCCATCCTAAACTTGGTACATTAACTTGCAATTTATCTGTGAGGGATGATGAAGACATCAGGGTCATACACTCTTTTTCTTGTCTTTACCTACAAACTCATTTTCATCTGTACTTACTGTAATACCCTCCTTCACCAAGACCTTTATAAAACCACTACTTTCTCTCTTTCCTCTATCAGTCTCTTCTATTTGTTCGTACTTTTTCTGAACATAAATGCAGGTTCAAATTCCTTGAATAAAAGAATAAAGAGTCTCCTTTTGAAACCATGCATCTTTGTGTGTACAGCTACTTTTCTTACCTTTAAACTCAATATTCTCAATAGTTTAAGCCAATCTTCTCATTTTCAATATTTCCTTGTCTTTATCCTCTCCTAAGCCTTGTTGGAATCTGATTTTTGTTATTCCTATTTCTCCCAGGAAGAATAACACTATGTTTCCAGAAATTTTAAAATTCCCCAGACAGATATCCGTGTGTCACTTCCATATCCTTTGACACAATTGCATTTCATTTCACCAAAAAATTCTCTTTGATCTTCAATAGCAGGCTTTTGTGGGTTTACTTGTATGTTAATGACTATTATGTTTAAATATGTTTGTGTGATTTTCTGTCTCTATTCATTGATTTTGTGAGATTGGTTTTATTTCATAAGCCTCACATTTTCCAGATTTCAAAGTGTATAAGTAGATCAAAGTTATCAGCATCTGTTGGAGATTTTACTCTCCATTTAAAAGAACCTAAGATCAGATACTTAATATATTCAAATAAGTGTTATAGTCAAAATATATCAAAGTAACTAAGAAAAATTATCTTAGTGGATTCAAGTATATTCAGATTGAATTAAATATGGAGTAATTCAAGTTAATATATCTGGACATCAGTGAAATTCTCTCCCATACCTTTTCCAGTTAAAAACTGTTAACAGATTATGCCACAGGAGATGGGGAATCATGGAGTCTTGTTTTCAGAGCTGTGATTAAGGTGGAGATTCTCTTGGATTTATGAGCTTCCATGATATGAATGAGATTTGCCTTATCCATGCTCATATACACTAGATCATAGCCAAATTGACTTGTTTGCAATTTCAGCACATATTTCTTTCCCTACATGGATGTTTTAGCTCTTGATTTTTCTGTCTACCTGGAATTTTCTTCTCTCACCATGTTTTCTTGTCTCTACCCTCCCTGTATGCAAACTCTACATGAATACTGAGTTCTTATGATTATTTACCTTCTCCTCATTTTCCCTCTTTTAGAACAAGTAATTCATCTTATTTTACCTGATTCATGCTGGCCACTGCTAGATTCTGAATGTATAAAGAGAAAACACGATTCTTATAAGAATTCACATACTGGAACCCTAGACATATTCTTTACTAGTTAGTTATAATATAGGGTGATTAAGTGAAATGACTAAGGTAAACAAAGCTTCTATGCAAATGTAAACAGGTGGGACTAATCCTTTCTGGGGACACCCAGGAAACACTTCTATGTATCAGTATTTCAGTATTCAAGGGAAGAGTCCTAAGCACAGCCCCGTCCCTTGCCTTTTCATCCCACGTACCTAGATGGTGAGCCTAGCACAAATTCTGACCTACAAAAAGCTGTAAAGAAATATATGGTACAAGAATACATTAATTCAAAGAGAGATAACCTGCTAAAGAATTGAAGCATGGGGGTAACATGATCTACAAAAGCATTAACATACAAATAGTCACATCCCTATTTGAAAATCAGTAGACTTTACAGAATGATTATAAGTAGCAAAATATGATTTTTCTCTTTCTGAGAAGCATAGATAGGAGTGGGGAAGTCAGGATGCAGGCACAAGTAAGAGGCAATTATAAATCCAGAGGCGGGATTCATCTTCCACTGTAGTTGTCTCGGACTAGGAATTATTACTTTGCATTGGATCCATGTATATCCATGTATTATCTCTTCAGCTAGACTTGAGTATCTTGTCTTCAGAATGGCTAACTGAGGCATCTTTTCTCCTTGAGAGGGTGCAGGATGATGCCTGGTTCTCACACACTGTTAATGAAGAGCTTTGAGGGAACTTCCGTTGAAGTCCATAACATAGTTCTCACTATTGGTAATGTCTACCCCATGGTAGTCTTAATTACCTTCATATCTTAACTTTCAGAAACACAGCACATTCCTGGTTCTGTTTCACAATGGCTAATACTTCAGTAGTAATTTGCATTGAGAGACTGTCACCTTTATGATGACAAAAATTTACAGAGTGCTAACTACAGGCCACACACTTGTATCAGCACTTCATATATTTTATCTATTTTTATCCTCACAACCACTCTTGTGAGTTAGGAACTACTATTATTTCCATTTTATTAATGATAAAATTGAGGTACAGAGAAATTAAAGTAATTGCCCAGTGTTTCACAGCTAGAGAATATAGACACGTGTTGGATACTGACACCCAATACATTTAGTACCTGTACTTCTAAAACTCATTACAAGTTCTGAACAGCATGATTAACTGACAATTAAGGGACATTTCTTAAACGTTTTGATTGAAAACAGACCATTTGACAACAAATGTATTTCTTATTCAGTTTTCTAATGCTACCAGAATAAAGCACAAAACCTGGGAGGCTTCAACACCAAAAAAATATTGTCTTCAGAGTTCTTTCTGGGGGCTGGAAGGTATTGGCAAGGTCAGCACCTTCTGAAAGCCGTGAGGGTAGGATCTGTTTCATGCACGTCTCCTTGGCTTATAAATTGTTTTTTTCTCCGTGTCTTAAGTTCATCTTTGTATAAGGACACCAGTCGTATTGAATTAGGTCCATTCTAATGACATCACTTTAAATTGATTACCTCTATAGAGATCCTTTTAACAAAAAAGGCCATATTCTGAGCATTAGGACTGCAGCATATAGATTTTTGGGGAAACAACGCAACTCATAACATTTGCCATGAGCAAAATATAAACAGTACAGTACTGAAATTTAGACTGTGATTTTGTTTGTTTTAAAGGAAATATTCATTATATTTAAGAAGCCGAGTCTGAATGAAATGCTGATCTGAAATTTAAAATGAACACTATGTAAAACTTCTATATTTTAAGGTAGTTTCTGATACTAAGTCCTTCAGAAATCATATTTTGCTATTTAAAATCATTCTGTAAAGTCTGTTTTGAAATAGGGATGTAACTGTTTGTTAATGCTACATACTATCTGCATCTTGTAAACTGGTTTGGGCTGACACTGACTCTTGGTCAAGAACAAGTTATAGTTCATTAAATTCTAATCTAATACTAATTTTATATGAACATATTTTTAGCCTGTTTTTGACAAGTCAAAAAGTAGGCTGTTGTTTTTCTCCTAAAAGTCACTTATCATTACAGTAACAGAAATGAACAATATACAGAAAAGGGAAAAGGGAGAAAAATAATCCACAGAGCAACTAATATTCCACTTATGCAAATCACTCTCATTTCTATTTCAATGCTAAAAAACAAGCATGACTGCAAGGCTGTTCCATAAACAATAGATAACACAGCTGCTCCTCAGAAGGCCATTTTAAAATTCACTTTTATTAATTAGGAAGCTAATTCTAGAAAGAAAAAAAATCCCCACACAACTCTTTAACTTCCATTGATCACTTAAGAATGTGCTCCTATAATTGGTGATGAACTGCCTCAGTCATGGTAGAATAATGGATTTCACACCAAGAATTCTGGTGCCCCTGAGCTCGCACATTCTTCATAGATTCTCTCTACAGGATTTGGGTCTCTCAATTTCCTTCAGATTTGATTTGTTTAAAAAGGACTCAACTGCTAAAGAAACTGGTTCTATTTCCCAAGTGCACAGAAGACCAAAAAATAAAAGGCTTTCTGCTTGGTTACTCTTGCATTCAGCTTCCTGGAAGCTGTTATTCCTCAAGAGAATAACTATTTTCCTGGAATAATCTAAGCGACTGCCGTACCTCAGAGTAATTAGTATAAGGGTTAGATTTGCTTCCAACTGCATCTCGTTCTGAAACTGGAATTATAGGATTATTCTGAAGTAGTCTTTGTTTTGCATACACACAATATTGAATATTGTGAAGTGATATGAAATGGTACAAACACAGAGATTGCACAGTAAGATGAAAACCAAGAGTGTATTTCTTATTCTGAAAATGTGTATTTTCAACCTTTAGTCTTTTAAATAGTCTATGTTCAGCATGTATTCAAAATGCACCGATACCATTACCATAAATGCTTGACATTAAAGGAGATGAAATCAACACAGAGCAGGGACTCTCTAACGATAATTAAAGATCCTACTCTGTGAGTTTTTTCAGCATAACTAATAATCATGAAAACAAGATGAATGCCTAAATTAATATTCTTGTTCTCATACATCTCTAAAAGTGTTAACCTTATACCATTTTAGTGGAAATAGTGTCAGATAAAATTTGTGAGTGGGTGTATAAAATGAAGAGGGAAGGAGGAGAAAGTTCTCCACTTATTTCAATCAAGACTAATATCTCAGGATGGGGAAAAAGAGCAAATAGTTCTAATACCTGGATCAGCCAGTTGTTTTCCAGTTCCCTTCTTTAACTTTCAAATTGGATTTTATTACTAAATCATGATGGTCTATAAATCAAACATGATTCCATTTCTAAAAGAACTGTTTTGAGGGCTAAAATGGGGCTAAGTGCAAGATATGCATTATTTCCAGATAGCTTCAGTCTATGGATTATTCATTCTCTCACATTAGTGAAAGCTTTTTCTTGTTAAAGCTGTACTTAATGTTTTCTTCTTAAACAGGTGGTTCCAATTACAGAGATCTCTGCAATGATTTAATCTTCTTTTAAGGTAAATAAATTATATTAGATTTCTTATAGGTAGACACAGGATTTTTAAAACTGTGCAATTTCTCATATCTCCTAGGAAGATATGCTTACTTTATCTTTCATATTAAATTTGGGGTCTCAGAAAAAAACTTAAAAATCAACAAATGAGATTAAATTTTTGAAAATCCCCAGGCCTGGGTGGGGATTTAGAGACTGCTGATCTTGTTTCATCCTGAAATATCAACTAGTATTACAACTTTCTTCTTCTCATAAGGTATTTACATATTTAGAACATTTTAGGAACTTCCTGTGGTCTAATAATACAGAAATTTATTGATTCACCAACAAACAAACAAAGGTATATCATGATTTAACACATGACTGTCAATTCTATACATGTTTTGTTGTCCTGGCATTCTGGGTCCCTCTTGTAAGTTAATTTTTCCTCTAATAGATTATTAAGCACGAACCCATGTGTTTCAATGCTGTAGCTCATATTCTTTCTTCAGCTCGAGCAGCCCTTCCCCTTAGGTTTCACAAGCTCCTGTCTTCAGGCTCTGTCCACTACCCTCAGCCTTCTGCAGCCATTTCTTATCTTCACACTCCTTCCATTCAACCTGCACAGTCCTGTTACAGGTGTCTCACAAAAGAATAAAAATAAACCTTTGTGAGAGATTGCTCTCAGTCTCTGTTAAGTTTAAATTGAGATAATGAATTTTTTTCTTTTTTTAACCCTGCAGATGATGTCAATACATTATAACCTCATAATGTTTTTAAGGAAAAATCAAAGGTAACTTTACAAGATCAACTAACAGCAGATTGTAAACCTAGAAATGTCCAGCCTGTATGAAAACTTTTGGAATATTTTGCATTAGTACGCTAGGCTTGGTCAAGAACATATTTGTATCAGTTACTGATTGAGTGTCAAAGTTATTTGTGAGTAAAATGCTTTTCATGATTTATAAGCCAAATTCAAAACTAAACCTTAACTACTTTGCTTTGAGAGTATGTGACCTTTTTGTGTAGTGGTCTTGAAAGATCAATGGTCTTTCAAACATTCAGCAAATTTTTATTGACTGATCACTACATGCTAAGCACTGAGGATACTGTTCTGGGTACAACAGTGATTAATTCATGAAGTTCATCCCTTTGTGGATTTTTTAAATCTAGTCAAGAAGATGTATGTCAAGTAAGCAATGACTGATCTAATGAATGTTATATTCAAGGATGTACAGGACCTGTGGTTATTGATACCAGGGTACTAAGTCAAGTAGAAAGTAGAAGTAAGAAAGAAGGCTCTCCTGGGAGAACCATTTATTATGAAACTTGAATGATAATTAAGTTGCTAGAGAGAAGATAAGAGAATGATAAGAGGGAGCAGTGAAAGAGTTTCTTGCAGAGGTCTTGATGTGGAATTGGAAGACAGTCTGTAGCTTCATGAATTTCTTCCTCTACTAAACTAGATGGATATTACAATGAAATAAGAAACAAGGATGTTCTTCGCCAATGTGACATCCCAAAAGAAGTATGGCATGCAGGGAATTGAACAGGGAACAAAGAAAAAGATGAAGAGTTCATGATCTGAAAAGCAATGGAATATGAAAACCAGAAATAAAAGTAATTGCAAATGCATCTGTAACTTACACACAGATGTATACATTTGTCAAAACCCTTCACCTTCTAGAATCAAAATGAATACGTTATTGTATGTAAATTATAGCATGATCTGTTGATATAAAATAAAACTTTTTAGCCAAAAAAAAAAGTAATTGCAAATCAAATATCTTCACCTTCATTACGTAAGTTTAATTTGGAATGGCTCCAAGTCTTGTTGCATATACTGTGCTCAGCAGATGAACTAGAGTATAACATTTACCAGTTCACTGATATTCTTATTGAATCTAACACAAAAGTGCATATTCAATAAAATGTTAGTGTTAAGAAATGTATGTAAAGCTGGATTTAAAGCTTCAGATGAGATCAAGAGAGAACACACACAACTAGATTAATTTGAGATATTAAAGTGGAAAATGTTTCTCCATTCAAGGAAGATATATTAAATCATTGCTTTCCAATATAAAGGAATAATAATTCTAAGTCATTTAACCAATTTTTGCTCAGCATGAGAGTTGTATCTTTGCTAGCCAATCTTTCTTTATCATTTATTATTTATTGAACACCAAGTATGCAGCTCTATATAAATCACCATAGACACACAGTCCCTACCCTAAAGGCATGCAATCGAAGTCAGAGAAAACAATTCAGACATAAAATATGTCAAATGTGTTGATTAAATGCTGAACATTGAGATTCTTAATTATAAATACATCTTTATAGCCTAGGAAGTGAAAACTATAAGACAAAAGGCAAAATGGTAGGGAAATTGTAGATGTTGTTTCATATCTATAGTTTGCTATTATTTAAGAACTAATATTATTTTAGCTTGAGCACAATCATACAAGGAAAAACATAAACAGGGCCATAATATAAAGGTTCGGGGAAGGTGATGCTAGGTGATGCTTGTTAAGAGAATAGAAGGTAATGCAGGCATCCCCTTCCCCAAAGCTTTATATTACTGTTCCTTTTTAAAATTCCTCTTACTGCCTCAAGAAAACGAAAATTTGCTGCAAAATAACCTTTAGTTATATTTTTAGCAACATAATGCTTTTATCTCATCATCCATATAGTTTTTAAAAGGAAAATGAGTAGAAGAAAAAGGAGCTCAGGTTTCCATTAAAATCTTCTCATTTTGCTTTCAAGTTACAGAGGATTTCTTTTTCTTTTTCATTTTTTGATATTTTTCAATTTACGTATCATTGATATATAGTCTTATATTGGTTTTAAGTATACAACACAGAGGTTCAGCATTTACACACATTATTAATTCATCACCCCACTAGTGCAGTTAATATCTGTCAACATAGAAGGATGTTACAGAACCACTGGCATATTTTCCATGCTGGACTAGCATCCCTGTGGCCAACTTATATTATGATTGAGAATTTTTGTGCCCCTCTCTCCTCTTCCCCCTCCCCCTCCAACCCAGCACCTCCCTCATGGTAACCACCAGTCACTTCTCAGTGTCTATGAGTCTACTACTACTTTGCTTATTTTGTTTTGCTTTGTTTTTATATTCTACAAATAAGTGAAATCATACGGTCTTTCTACACCAGCCTCATTTCATTTAGTATAATACCCTCTGGGTCCGTCCATGTTGTCACAGTGTCAGAATTTCTTTCTTTTTTATGGCTAAATAATACTACATTGTGTATATGTACCACATCTGCTTTATCAATTCATCTATTGATGGGCACTTTGGTTCCTTCCAAATCTTGGCTATTGTAAATAATGTGTCAATAAACATAGGGGTGATTATAACTTTTAAAATCAGGGATTTTTTTTTTCAATAAATTTCTAGAAGTAGATTACTGGGTCATATGATATTTCTATTTTTAGTGTTTTGAGCAACCTTCCTACTGTGTTCCACAATTGCTGCACCAATTTACATTCCCCCAACAGTGTAGGAGGGTTCCCTTTTCTCCACAGCCTTGCCACCACTTGTTATTTCTCTTGTCTTTAAAATTTCGCCTGGTGTGAGGTGATATCTCACTGTGGTTTTGATTTGCATTTTCCTGATTATTAGTGCTTATCAAACAAGATCCCTGACTCTAAAAGATATATGCAACTCTATGTTTATTGCCATATTATTTACAATAACCAAGATATGGAAGCAACCAAAGTGTCCATTAATAGATGATGGATAAAGGAGATGTGATACATGTACACAATGGAATATTATTTCCTTTTTCATGTACCTGTTGGCCATCTGTATTTCTTCTTTGAAAAAAAGTCTGTTCAGGTCTTTCACCCATTTCTTTATCAACTTGAACAGGATTTCTTGGTTCTGCATGCTACCTTTCACAGGAATAAAGACAATTTTCAAAGATGGTCCTTTATACAATGCTAATCTTCTGTTACATAATAGAAGATAATCACTTTTGACTTGATCTGAATATTAATTACTTAAATTTAAAAATAAATGGGTATATGCTTTCCACTTTATCTCCTCTTCCAGTTTACCCCCAAAGATGCACATTTACCATAAAGAGATGCAGAAGAAATGCAATGCCAAATGGATAGATACAGAGAGATGGATGACAGATAGATATAGCCATATCATATCTGTTTCACATCTGTGTCTGTCTGTATTTACATAGATACCTAGATAGATATCTCTCCATCCATCTAGATCTTCAACACCTTGTAGTTCAGCACATGGTGGTTCCTCAATATATATGCGTTTATTTCAATCCAATTTTACCTTCCTGGCTGCATTTGAAAATATAAGTCCCACCATAAGAAAACTTGAGTTCAAGGATATGAAATCATAGAAGTTAAGTTAGGGCACACTATTCAAAGGGCCTGAGGATTCAGAACTAATGAGTCTTTCTTAAACATAAAATATGGCTAGATTTTAAAAATCCAATTTAAAGAGAACTTTCTAGAGTAAGTCAGGTACATTTGAGAACTTACAAAAGCCTAGTATCATCTGAATTTTACTTCAAAGCAAATGATGCCAGAACCCCAGGGGATAAATTTGTTTTGTGTAGTTGGTCATTGGTAAATTTGGGATACATGGGAATACACATCTAAGGATTGTCTAGAGATGTCTTCATGCCTTTTTTTGAATCTTACACTGAATTTCAAATGTATGAAAAGTAATAATTTGCTTATCCACTAGTTTCATAGACATATGAACGCCTCTGATTTGAGACTATTAGATTAAGAGCATGTAGGACTAGAAGTTGATCTGAAATAATCTCATTATCAAAATAGCTCAACAGTTGATCTGAGCCTTAGCATATTGTAATAAAGGGCACTGTTAGATATCTGTGCAGGAGAAAGGTTTGTCACTGAGTGCAAGCATTATAGTCATACTGATCTAGATTCAAATTTTATTCCAATTATTTACTTTGTGACATTCGGTGATATGAACCTTCCCAAACCTCTTTTATCCCCCTAGGTTTTAATGATAATATTAATAATTACTTAAAAGAGTTGCTCTGAGTGTTAAATCCCATAGTACATATGAAATGCTTAGATAAGAATCTGAAGGATTATTGCTATGACTGAAAGGAGCGTGGACTTGAGCTCACCCAGAATTTAGTCAGGACCAGAGACAATCCATAGTGGTTTACAACAAATTAAGATCCCTAAGCACTGAGACAAGCAGAAATGGACATCCACTTGATGCAAAATTTTGGAAAAGAAATTATTATTTTTAGGTTGAGTAAGTATCTATAAATATTTTTGGAGTAATTAGGTGTCAGATCAAGGATTTTGAGGGGCACATACAATGCAATGTGTCCCAACTCTATTCCCTTCCTAGGAATTGGTTCTTTTACTTTGCTTGTGAGTTGTTCTGTGAGACTGGGTTGGAGCGATGAAAGTAGACTGTCCTGTGACCCTCAAATGAGGCTGCAATCTAATTTCTGAGATAAAAACCAGTTGGAATTGAAATGTCTTTTATGATTACTGTGGCATCTGCATAACTTGAATCATAACTGTCTAACTGTCTTTGGCAATGATTTTCATATTCCAAACAAAGGTAAATCTGTGTCTCAATATTTCCCAAACTTGCTATGTGTTCTTTGCTGGGATCATAAGCATTCTTAGACAAAGTATATAAACTACTACTTGTACTTGGAAGGCAGTTGATTTCTTCAACATGTTTTATAATAAATATTTATAAGTGTAATATTTGCAAAGTGGCTAAACACCTAACATGATAAATGCAATTTACTTCCATGTTTTATATGAGGAAACACAGGTCACAGAGCTGGGAAGGTGACGACACCATGTGAATCCAGGTGGTATGTTTCCAGAACCAACTAATATAACCACTAAGCTAAATGCTTCAGGAGTTCTACTCCATTGAGCATAGCTTAACTAATTTACCTTCTAGTATTGGAAAAACAGAAAAGGAAAGGCAACATGATATAGGGGAAATGGATCATGTTATGTCCTCAACTAAATTCATATATTGAAAGTCCTAAACCCAGTACCTCAGAATGACCTGATTTGGAAATAGGGTCGCTGCAGATATAATTAGTTAAATTAAAATGAGGTCACTAGGGAAAGCCCTAATACAGTGTTACTCATGAATTTATAAAAACAAACCAAAAAATGCCCTGTTAAAAGAAAGAGATATACACCTGGAAAGATGACATGAAGACACAAAAGAAGATGCCCATCTTCACACGCCTTTCCTGACCTCACAGCTCTCAGGGGGAATCAACCCAGTTGACACTTTGATCTCAGACTTCTGGACTCTAGAACTGTAAGAGAATAGATCTCTGTTGCTTAAGCCCCCCAGTTTGTGTGACTCAGCCTTAGCAAACTAATACAGATAACCACGCTAAAATACCATTTTCATTCTCCTAGCAAAGAGGAAAAAGGGGATATTTCTATTCAAAGCAAAATCTATGCTCAGGTGCCCAGCATAGGATTTGGGGCCAGGAATTTCATAGAAGCAGGACAAAAAAGTACTTTCTTTTCATAGATGCATTTTAGTTGTATGCAATCCATGGAAGCTCTGGTATTTTGGGCAAAGAGACCTTGGGTGGCCCCTCCTTTCTTTCAGTGGCTCTCATGGCTCCCTGCAACCATCCCCTGAGGAGCCGTGTATATCCTCCTTTCCTCACTCCGTCTGCCTCCTGCTCCACTCTGCGGTTGGTAATGGCTTCATCTGCAGCTGCTGCTTATTTCCTCTTCCGGTGACACATTTCAGTTCGGCATAGTAGTCTAAGTAAAAATTACAGCTAGAATGTCGGGAAAAAGAGGAACCCTGGAAAAATTGTATTAATATGTTTTTCAATTGATAAATAAGCTGAAATATTCTCAGATAAATGTCCAGAGTTTATTTTTGAATAGACAAAAATCATCTCAGTCAAATGTGTGGACAATTGTTTTTATTTTTAGACATTAGACAATTTTAGAAATTGTACACATTTCTTGGTGAGCATGTTTGGATATTTCAGAGTATTTTTTATGAGCTAAAGACTAATACAACTGAGGATAGTTAGAGCAGAGGGGACAAAAACTTTTCTGTAAACACAGGGCAACTCAGTCCCACTCTCCACTTAGAAGAGGGAGTACTCTTCACGTAGGGGAAGAATGGACAGATCAGGTCAGATACACCTCTCCTCTCCTCAAATGCTTGGATAACCTCATGTGCAGAACAGTTCCATTTCTTGGAGTTGAGCTCCATCTTATCTTCCAATGGGTAAAAGTGACCAGAGTTCAAGAGAAGACATTTGTTTCCATTCACTCAATTAGTGTTAACTAGCCACCAGATTATATAATATTCAAGCTTCAGCAGGAACAAAACTAATAGGTCTTACACATACGTAAACAATTATAATGCAATGTCATGAGAGATTATGATCCGTTCTCAACCTATTTCCCAAAAAGTTTTCTTTAGGTTGAGATCTAGCAGAAAGAGAGTTTAACCACACAAATAACCCCGTTCCTACGAAGCCCCTCAGACTCCTCATTCACAAAGAGAAGCCTAAGTCCCTCATTTATGACCCAGAGTGTGGGAATTCAACCATTTAGAGATTAAAGAAAATGGGAGTTTGCAAACCAACGTAAAACAAACTAAACAGACACAGGACTTTTAGTTCCCCCTCAAGGCTATAAATAAACTCTTGATGCCTGTATCCTTGAGATGATTTTTAGCAACTTAGACCCCCATCAGATGGGCCACCTCCTGACATTAAGCACTAGATCCAGACTGGGTGGAGCCAGAAGACTGACAGCTAAAGTTCCTGAAACAATCCCCTGTCACCTCACCACTGACCAGTCAGAGGAATGGGCATGAGTAAATCATACACCATGCAGCCCTTTCCCATAATTTTGCCTTTAAAAACCCTTGCCTATAAGCCAATGGCAGATTCAAGACCTTAAGCATTAGGCACCCATTCTCATTGCTTGGTGCCCTACAATAAATGCCCTCTTCTTTCACTGAATCCTGATGTCATTGTTTGGTTTGCTGTGCGTCAGAACCCAGGTTCGTATGGTTGAGTAACAAGAACAGATCCTAAGAATAGTATAGAATGTAGGGGCTTTCAAGAGAAAAAGTTACAAGCCTATTTCATAAGTGCAACCAGATAGTTCATAACAGAAATGTAAGCATTTCTGTTTGAACTAAAAATATTGTATAAATTAATGCCTTATTGAATACAGTAATGATCAAGCATAGTTACAAAATCATTTAAGGGATGAAGACAAGGTGAAATGTTTCTGTTTCTTGTCAACAATGTCCCTTGCAATCCTGTCTGTGAATCAAAAGCAATCTGCAATGGCTTTGCACCAGCTCCTTAATGATCTATATGCTCAGCAAGAAAGCAGTCACCATCTAGTAGTCAGATAGAAAAAATTCTTGAATTTAGGGAACAAAAGTGTGACATATTATGGGGAAGAGCACACACACATGTGTGCACACACATAGCCATATGTACACAAAGCAAACTAAAAAGAAAACAAACAAGTAAAACTGATTCCTACAGATGACCATGTGAGGCCGAGTTTGCAAAACATGTGCTCTGGAAATATGGGAAACAAAAATTGAAATTTCCCGTAAACAAAATGAGACATGAAATAAAACTGTAAATCACATACATATTAGTTAACTACAACTGATCTGGAACAATTTCTAAACAGTACCTCACAACTAAAACTCAGAAGGTTAGGGTCTCAACAAAGGAAGAGAATTTGTCACAACCCTAGTAATAGCCATATTATAGTCACTATTGTATAATAAACAGAAGCAAACAGATTCTGCTCCCCACCCACCGGCCCCCATCAAAAGATATGAATATGAATAGAAAGTATATTATAACCTAAATTCATAAATCATTATCTCAAATAGTTTACTGGGAATTAGATGCCTCCTTCTAAGTCTCATCTATGACATTAAAAAAAAAGGTATAAACAGATACACAGAACCTGTTACATTATTAGGTGACTCCAGAACATTCTTAAGGAAGGAAATTGAAAATGCTTAGATCTTGTATTTTTATCAGTCTGTATTGCACTCAACTTTTGGGTCTACATGAAAGAAAATTTGATCAAGGCTTTAGACTTTAATAATGACTATTAAAGAGGAAATATTCTAAATAAGAAAATAAGCTACCCAAACTCCGTGCAGTGAAGCATATTTGATGAGCTACACAAACATTTATTCTTTTGAAAAGTATTTGTTGAACATCAATAAGATGCAGTTGAATAAGCAGAAGTCTTCTTTCCTGAGTGCAAAGGGAAATTAAATTAAGTTGGAAGATTATGGCATGTTATCATTTGGCTAAATTTTCAGATGACTGTGAGATTTTGGAAACTCAAGGGTAGTTAGCCACAAATACTTAACATGTTTTTAGGCATTAGTTATAGTTGACTGTATATGTTACTGCTGAAAAGCAACAGAAGTTTTTCTTCACCCAATAACAGTCCACCATAAAGATTCAGGTCAGTTTCGAAGCAGTGATTATTCTATTTCCTAAGCAGTCACTCAGGACCCAGATTCCTTTTATGTGTGGTTCTGTCATCTTCGTGAGCTTGGCTGTGGCACAGAAAAGAGGGGGTCTGGAAGTCAGAATTCTGAGTCAGGGTTGGTGTTCCATATGCCATGATTAACTCTTTCAGCTTTGGTCTCTGCGTTTTAATTCTCTCCACTGTAAAATAAGTGTTCTTATTCCTAAAGACAATGCTTTACCTCTGAGGACTCAGGTCATAGAATATGGTAGATCACATTATATTTTTGAAAGCTCTTCATAAGGTGAAAAAAGCTAGTTTATTTAAGCTAGTGTCACATCCTTATAAATAAAATTTCAAGTACTTCAACCATGAGAGAAATATAAAAGTACACGTTTCTTTTTACTGATTTTTCTCTCCTAAATATACTCAAATCATTTCTCTGCCCCCAATTCTCATGATGTCCACTGCTTGTTCAGTGTCCCTGTGGATTTATTAGCTGAGCAGGCCAGTTTGGAAAGTGCTTCACAGTTCTCCAGATTCTACACCTTGGTCGTCTCTCCGCTAATAAAAATACATCTGTCCTAATTTCTACAACCTCACTGTGTTTTTTAACTTCCCTGATCCTGATATAAGAAAAACACAAAATGGAATGATTCCAAATGCATGTTGCTAATAAGGATTTTTGTAATAATCAATGTGTTATCCTTCTCAACATGTAACTGCACTTAGTATGTAGCCTCCCATGCCTTAAACTATAGAACATTAACGAGTTCAAAGGAAGTTTTGTTTGGAATGGAGTGATCATTGGTCACTCAGAAAATCACACTGTGAAAAACAGTTACTAAGCTAACTCTGTGCAGGGTTGTACTTATTTTTATTGACTGACTTTTATGACACGGTAGACATTTTGCATATTAGAAGAAGGCGTATTGATTTTTTCCAGTTATATTATTTATATAATTCAATTCAATGAAACTTAATGGTCTTTGAAAGCTTTGATGCATCCCTTGATCCTGTTCTGAAACACTTGTCTTTATTTAGTTTTTATTTTAATTGGTGAATTTGGAGGGTTTTCTCACAACTAGAGTATCATAGATCTGTTATTAACAGAAATCTAAGAAGAGGAGCTACTTGTGTATGTTTTATTTGTGTACATATATATGTGTGTATAAATATATATATGTTTAAACACATATGTAATAGTTACACTACATATGCATGTATAGTTATATATATATATATATATATATGGTAGTTACATGTATACATATATAGTAGTGATATATAATATTTCTGAAAGATTAGAGAAAACTACACCACTAAAATTCCCTATTAATAGAAAATTTGCAGATTTGTCCCAGTATCCCTTCAGGAGTCACTAGAGTTCTGTAGATAGGTTAGAATTTGTTCTAATCCCATGAAATTGCGAATATGTTTTCATAAAAGATAATATATACTTATAATTTGGAGTTAAAATGTAAAAGAAATGCTGTTGAGCCTAGATTTGAATCATTCTTACACAGGTTATAAAGGATTTGTGATTACCTACCTTTTTAAAAACAATATGGGCTCCATTTTCAGATTCAACATTATGTTCCTGGAAGCTTCAGGCTCATTCTACAAAACTAAGTGCAGTGAAAGTGACTTGATGGCCACTAATGTGACTCAAAGAAAGGTCCCAGAACCAAGTCTTGTTGTCCTGTTGACTCTGTCTGCTTGACGTTGGTCATGCATCTGCCCTTGAACCAGTCCAGGTGGCTGGGGAATGGACCTCTCGGACTTACATCACACTCTCCAGTCTTGGACAAAGAAGTAGTGGAAGTCTCACCAGAAGCAAATTAAGAGCAGGGCAGGGCATTGTGTGCAAACACTGAACAGAATTTGATGCATTGCTTAAGAAAACAAGAGAATGTATATTGGAAAGGAAATTAACAATGTCCAATATAGCTTGTTAGCTTGATTATGGCATATTGTATAACATGTGATCTTTGTCTTTTTATCATCATGGCCTAAATAACAGGGCTGAAAAGTAATGAAGCATGCTACTAATGGAAAGGATTATGGCTTAGACACATCTTCCAGTAAATTGCAGCTATAGGTTTAAAAGGAAAAAACAGCAACTATCAAAACGATAGAATCCCGATCTTACAGTACTTCTAAATAAATAACTTTTCTCCATATAATATTGAGGCATCAAATCTGTGTATTTTATGGCCTCTCTTAATTAAAGATAATAATGCTATTCAACATCACAGACATAATGACAACCAAGCTTGTGCTTTAAAAAGTGGGGAAAGTGTTTCTACTTTCTTAATACAATGACTAAACAATTGAACATACCCATTTATCTCTGTTGACACATTCCCATTTCCATACTCCAAATGACCTTGGATCAGAAAACAAATATTTTTGCCAGGAAAAGCAGACAAACATTCTTTATTCATGAAGTTACAAGGGACAAAAAAAAAAAACACAAAAAACTAGGGACTTTAATAAATAGAGAACTTTTTGCAAGTTTCTGTTTTTTGCAACTTTTCAGTAACATTTACAACTGGAAGTGCTGAGTTGTTGACTACAAGACAATGAGGAATGGGAAAAAAACATTTCAATTGTGCAGTAATATTTTAACAAGAAGTAACAGGAATTTCAGAAGAGAATTTATGACTATAAATATGTCTCTGAAGTTGTATTTTTAATGCCCATGTCCCAAGAGCATAAAAATCCCCTACATGGGCAGGAGTATTACACAACCAGTGTCATTAATTAAGAGGAATAAGTGGATGAATAGACTAGAAAGTACAACCCAGATTACAACCTACATTTTAGATCTTGGAAATTTTGTGGTCAGAGTGGTTAAAAAAAAGTAAACAAATGTGAACAGGATGAGTTAGATTTGCCAACTGGAACAGACTTCCCAAGTCAATACATAAAACGTGTGGCTAAGGAGCAGGTAATGTAGATGATCTCTAAACTACTGTGGACAGGTGTCCTGGCTGACCTTCAGGACCTCAGAGGTCTGTCTCACGTCTAGTATGTGAGGCCACCACTAAACCAATTTCCTTTAGCAATTCAGATAGATCCTTGAAATGGTTCTAGGCTTAGACTTTGTGTGTGGTGTGGGCAGGAATGGGGTGTCAGGGAACTTGGCACCTGGGACTTTGAGCTGCATGATTCAGTCCACAGGCCTGGAATAGTAATGCCTCTTTGCAAATGAGCAGCATTTCCCAGCTCATGGTTTTCCCTTTGACTTTCCTGTAAATATAAGCCAGAATTAAGAAGGGAGAATATGACCTTCAATGTTTACACTTATCTGTACTACAAGATGCAAGAGAGAAGGGCAAACCTCAAATGATCTGAGGTTTACATTAGTGCGCCAAAGTAGCACTATTAATTGGCATCTTCTGCAAACTCAGACCTCTTTCAGATGCAAAGTCTGCCTGGAAATCTCAAGAGTGCAGGCTTTCTTACCTCCTTTCTGGGAGGACCCATTTCGGGTCTTGCCTGGAAATGGCCCAAGAACAGAATCGTCTTGCTGTTCCAATACTTCTGTTTCTCCACTTCCTATCTGTAAAAGCTGAATCCACAGAAACTAATTGATGAAAAGAGAAAAAGCAAAATTACAGGTATTATGCGATGCCAAAACCTCTCATGTTGTTTTATCTTTTTAAGAGTTTACACGGGTATGTTTGCAGAGCTAGTGTGCACCTACTCCCTGCTGTGATGTTTAGTCTGGTATGCTTGCTCCATGGTTTCTCTGTGCGAGAAAACTTCAAACTCCTGTGCTCTGAAGTCAGGCGGGGGGCCAGGAAACCCCCAGCTGCTCTGCGGAGGAAACAGCACAGCCTTCAGACCCGGGCTGCAGAGGCTTGGTGCAGACACCACTCGCCAACAGGCTGGGAGTCTTGTAGATCAGGTTGGGAAACGGAGGGATTAGAATTCTTTCCAGCACCTGTTTACCTATGGCTCTGCTATGGAAATTAAGCTAGGAATTTATTCTATAAGTCTGGAAACTGAAGTTTGAATTTTCTCAGTTCTGAAAATGTGCACAGAATATGATGTTTTTCTTCCAATTCCTTTCCGTGAAACGTTTTACTACTTCTGACTAATGGTGTTATTGCCCTCAGGGGAAATGCTATTATGAACCTCTTTGATACCTGTCAGGAGGCACATTGGAAAAATTTACTGATGGCTTACCCTGTGTGCACTGAGGTACATATGTTCCCGTTCATGTGACGATGGTGGGCAGGGAAGTGTGGAAAGTGGGGGTGTGATTAGAGGGCAGGGATGGGGGACGTGTTAGAAATGACTTTTAGTAAATGGACAGCAACTTACTGAACAATTTACAATTATAATTTCCTTAATAATTGTATGCAACAAACATTTTGGTATTAAATGAAAATCACATTTGTGTGTGTGTCTACACTGCGTATCAGTCACGGTATTTCTAAGCTCAAGATCTCTCTAGGAAACAGAGCTTACAACAGGTGTCTGCAAGAGGTAGTTTATTTTGGGATGCTTTCAAGGTACAGGGTTTAGGGACCTGGAAAAATGAAACAAGGATGGAGAGAAGCCAATCGAAAGATGCATGATTGAGTTGGCTCACTGCCACGGAGAACCAGCGTTTAATCCTGCAGGGACACTACGAGATCTAAGTAAAATATGTACCTCTGAATTGTTGATGCAAAAGAGAAGAGAAGGAAGTATTTTTCACCAGTCCCTGACCCTCATCTGTCAGAGATTACCTCATGGTCTGTTAATTCCTTCTCATTCCAAGTTTGTTCATGCATCGGAATAGTTGAGTAGGAATCCTAGACATCCCCTGGAAGGAAGCCCAGGGACTGAAAGAGGAAAATGTGGTGCTGTTGATGTGAAGTGATATGAGGTTACTCTAGTGTATGTTAGTACCTCAACAGTACCTGGAGTAAAAAGATGGGCTGAGGGGAGGTAAGGCTGGGCACCAGTGATCTTATTCAGGTTCCCTATAGGAGACCAATAGCAAAGGTGGAATATAATAATTTGATATTGTTCCATTTGCCATGATGTAGGATGACTACAGGTAAGGAGCAGTGATGAGAATTTAGTAACAATTGAACTCATGCTTCCTGAAAATGGCTACGAAATGAGTGGCTACTGGAACCCAGGTAGAGATGAGTAGATTTAGTTTCCTCTAGAGAAACAGTGAGTTTCCAGCAGTGGAAGTCAGGAGAAGGCTTCTAGGTAGGAGGGAACCTGGGGAAGAGATGACTCTCCTGGGCCCTTTAGTGTCCCACTGGAATTCCCCATTCACTAAAGCTAAGAACTAAGATGGCTTAGAGACTGGTTGATATAGTCTCCACAGGCCAGCCTTCTG
Organism: Smutsia gigantea; assembly: GCA_032199065.1. Lineage (NCBI taxonomy): Eukaryota > Metazoa > Chordata > Mammalia > Pholidota > Manidae > Smutsia > Smutsia gigantea. The sequence goes on from JAVSCE010005189.1 coordinate 195,652, forward strand.
AGGCAAGAGAGCCAAGTGGAGAAGCAAGAAGACTAGACCTAGCACAGTGATTCAATGGAGATATTTGACTACCAGGTATTCTTGTATCTGTCTTTACTAATCATGACCAATTCTACAAATGGTAAGCTGGTCAGGACTGAACTTAATTTTGGACCTCTGAGAATTTTCTCTTTTTATTATTTAACATTAAGGCTAATGGAAAATTTGTAAGATAAAGAAGTTTATTCAAAAGAAACAAAAGTCACTCATAATGTTATAGCTCAGAAATCATCACTGTAATTTAAAGTTTTGTGTGTTGATATAAGAATGCTGGCTAAACTGAATCAACCACTGTAAACATATTACATACTGATAATTCAGTTAATATCAAATAATTACTTATTTAGACTAGTAAATATTTAGGGCAATATAATTTGTAATATTCTATTCAATTTATTTTCATTGTTCCTTATTTTGGTTAATTTGAATATTTCCCTATTAACTAATCCATTTATTTCCTTGATTGATATTTATGGAGTACCTAGAAAAGGACTGAAAAAAAATCTGCTTTACTGATCTTAGATTCCAGTGAAAGAAACAGAGGAAAAAACTGGCATATATATTATAATGTAAAATTAAGGTGAGTAATAAGAAAAATATTAAAACAGAATAAGCAGATAGAGCAGGGCAGGCATACTTCTCTGAGGAGGGTATTTCTGATCTGAGATGTGAGTATATTGAGAGTGAAGTATTAAGCATTTATAGGGACACATTCTCCAGATTGAAAGAAGAAAAATAAAAACTGCCCTAAATTCATGCTTAAAGGTCTATAACAAGACTTCTGGGACCAGAGTGCAATGAATAAAGGAGAAAGAAGTAAATGGAGTCCACAGAAAAATCAGGAGTGGATCATGTAGCACTTTACAGGCTAGGTAAGGTAGGTTTTAGGATTTCATGCTAATTGTGATATAAAGTCACCAAAAGATTTTGATTCCAGCACTCATATGATCATAAAAATATGAATTTTTAAAGGATGGCTTAGTTGCTGGTTGGAAATAGACAGTAGAGGAGCCCAGTGGAAAAAGGATACCAAATCAGTGTTAACATAGGTGCCCAGGTAATGGTGCTGGATGGTTTTGCTTGAACTAGGACAGTGGCAGGTGGGAAGAGAGGCGTTATCATAACAGATATGAGATACAGTATTTACCTCTGGATTAGGTGACATGAATAACTAGAGGATTTACACTGACATCTATTGTTATAAGGAATATTTTTAAAGGTGCATGCATAATAGGAGGAAAGGATGTCAATTTAGGTATTGTATGCTTGACATTCCTATGAGAAATCCAGGGAAGGTGAGAACAAGTTAATGTATTTAATGAACACTTGATAGGGACTGGTGAATTGTAGGTCAGAAATCAAAATGATTTTCTCACCCACACTTGTGGAAGTTCAAACTCCATAAAGTTTTGCCATTTTAATAGGAAAATGCTTGTATTTTTTTTCATTTTAATATTCTTGTTGCTCACTGACGAACCTGAAATTTTCACTTTTTTAAGTCATTTTTTGTTGTTCTGTGAACTGGTTATCCCATTATATATTATCTACTAGGATTTTAGTACAGGATATTAATACTAATATGTGTGTTTTATTTATATATAAAGAATGTTTTTTACACAGGTATTGTTTACTTTTTAATTTCATACTACTTTGAGGAATACTTTTAAATCTGTATAAAGTCAGTTTTATTTTTTATTTTGTAAATAAAATTAAATTTTATTGTGATTTGTTTTTGTTGCTTTTAAGTTTAGAAAGTTTCTCCACTTCTATATTTTTCTTTATTGTTGCAATTTTTTTTTGTTACACATAAATATTTTGCCAGTTGGATTAAGTATAATGAACAGTATAAAGTATTAATTTTTAATTAATTTACAAACAGTTTCTCAGTGATTCATGATTTCTGCAAGGACACTATCATCAAGTTCTTATAAAATAATTGTCTGTTTCCTTTCATAGTTATAAGCACTAATGCAATATTTTCAGCTTGAGGACACTGAGCACAATTCTATCCAGGCAGGTGAGTATGTCAGCAGCTTGAAGCCATCAGTCAGTAGAGCTGGAAATTATGTCAATGAACCCAGCACTATTTGTACCTAAAATATAGCTATGAGAGCCCTGTACTGTTTGTACCCCAACTTATACCTGGGGTTTTGTGGACCAGGTTAGCCCATTGTATGAGTCAACCTCTGAACCTGTGAATTATGGTCAGTACCACATTGCTCTTCAAGGACTGGTGCAATACTCCTATGCAGCTCAGACTACTTAGCTGGGACTCTGATATGCTGCCTGACTCTGGTTAGAGTCCACTTCTCACTCTGAGAGGCTGCAGAATTCCCATAATTATTCTCCTAGCTGGCAACAGAAACCTATATTCCAAGCAGCTGACATATGGCTTTTCATTCAGCCTCTTCTACCTTTCTGTTGCCATAATTTCCATTGTACACAGTTATTTTCTCTATTTCATCTTACATTGTTACATTAATGTTCCCATCATCAATAAGCATACATCAATCCTCCAAAATTTGGGAAACAATTGATGATACAAGTTGACAAAGATCATGGGTGCTAATCCCAAAGGGCATGTAACTCAAGTATCAGCAATGTTTGGCAGGGTGGTGGCATATGTGTGCATGCACACACATGGGAAGATGCGCGTGTATAAGTGTTCTCTACCAGCATAAATTCACATTCCAAACGTTTTATTGAAAATAACCACTTACAAATGTTTGATGTGGGTGAACTGGATATAGCAGCTGAGGCTAGCTGGGAGAGATAGATAGCAGGTCCTCATTTTATATTGAAGAAAGGCAGCATCACTCTTTTGATTTGTATAAAAATTCACTAAGGAAGCTGAAAAAATACACTGCCTCTTTCTGAGCTAATGACTGTTTGCTTTACAACATACCCCAAATGAAAAACAAAAGTCTCTTGGGGTCAAAAGTCAATGAGCTGTGGAAAATGGAAGATACCATGTTGTCAAATATTAGCAATAGTAATAATGTTGGGGTTTGGCCCGTAAATTAGAACAGTATACCCTACCTAGTTTTGAACTAAACAAAAACAAACAAGAAGTAAGATATACAAAATATCAACTTTATGTCTGACAAAGGTGGAACTCTTAAAGACCAGAAAAGCTTATCCACCTGATATTACATATCACTTGATAGATGCACGCTGTCTCTGTAATGTCTAAGATACCACCAGATGCCCAGCAGGTGCTCAATAAGTATTGAGTGAATGGCAGGAAGCAAAGCAGGATACGGATTTTCTATGAGCCCCAAGACTCAAGAGCAAGGAGTATCTAACGAAGATGTCGTTTATTATTCCCACATTAAGTATTATCAGTAATAAGCAGGAACCATTTCTCCTAGCTTAACAAATATTAAACTACTTACATTGTAAAAAAAAATATACAGCATGATTTATTTATGAACTCTTCTTAGATAGATATCTTCATATATAAAATGGTAAGAAAATTCCTGATTAAGAACTTAAAGCTGAAATCAGAAACCCAAGGAACCTGCCAATGAGTAGAATTGTATTGCCTGAGACAAGAACAAAAGTTTTTAGTCTATCACCTAGGTAAAAAGAGAGTATTAGTAGAGACACAGAAATTGACAAAATGCTGTAAGCAATGTAATCTGTTATTGAATTCATTGAGACTTCTGTGAGTAGAATTATCTGTGTAAAAGTAAATGAACTTGGTATCCATGTGACCAAGAACAAATCTGAGAAAACACGAGTTTAAAGCAGATGAGAAAGCAAGAACCATGAAGAAGTAAGCTATCAGGAATGTTCTGGAAATACGCAATGACTTCTGCATTGTCCCAGATAAAGAAATTATGAGCTTGAACCAAGGTTGCTGAAATCTCAGAAGGGAAGGGAGTTTTCACATGATATCTGGGTTGTTGATGTTTGACATTTGTTAATTCATTTAAATCCATTAGTAACCTTGTAACTTAAGTGGTATTTCTTTTTGCAAGTCAAAAGGCTTAATTAGTGATTGCAACATTACCAGCACATGAGATACCCAGTATGAGAGAAAATTTGAAAATGTGTAAATACGTGTAATTGATTTCAAAGCTTATCCCCTTAGTTACTGTACTTCATAGCTACAAATAACTAAATAAAAATTTTAAAAGAAGTTGAAATCAAGTGCATAACACAGCAACATCCCTTCAGGGCATGATCCAGTGGTAACTAAGTTAAAAAAAATCCTTTGCCAACTTCTTGGAATTCCAAGTGAAATGTACCCCAATGGTCTATTAAATGCTTTAGGCATGTCTATAAGTGACCTAACACCCCGAGTGCCATTGTCCTGCATCATCACATGTATAGCAGAGCCAACACTGACATAACAAAGGCTTACAGCACAGTTTCTTTATTAAGCAAGGTAATAGAAGTGTGTGTGTGTGTATATGTATGTGTGTGTCCTTATTTTAACTCTACTTTTATGTCATGTAAAGTAGATATCTGAGTTATTTTTGTTCCCTTATCTAAAGAAAACAACTACCTAAGAAAGAAAGAGACAGTATTTATAAAGCAAACCAAACTTACAGAGCTGAATGCCACCTGAATAATAATAATAATAATATTAAAAAAATAGTAACCCTCATAACTCTATATCTATAGCATCCTAATCCCACTTTTTGAATTCATGAAACTGTATCTCTGCTTTTTGTTTTCTACATATGTCCTCCAGTCTGGTCCTTCTGGAGCACATTTCTACATCTTAAGAAGAAACATTTATCCCATTTTCTAGGAAATCATTTAAAAATAGTTCCTAGAATAGCCAGGCACATTCTATTTCAAAGATGGTGACTGTCTAATCCAAATAAAAAGCATTCCTGTTTTTGCAGTCCAAATCTAACACTCTTGTAGAAGCTTATCATTCATGAAGGAAACGGTAACAGAGTGTCTCAGAGAATATAAACATCCTTCTTGATTTATTAGATGTATACAATATTTGTCTCAATTGCTTGGAAGACTGGAGTGTTTTTGCTGTGTCCTCTTAAAAAAACAAATCTCCACTGTGGTTAAAATGTTAACACTTCACCAAAATCAAAATACTTCTTATTTCTCTACAGAATTACAAAATCCCCTACTCCCCCACCCAACAGCTCCCACTTTATACATCACACATTTCTATCTAATTACCTTGTAATGCTTTGCAATTTTACCAACTAAAATGATACTCTTCCACACTCAAGATTCTCTTTCATACTTGTTACAACTCATGAACTTTGTTTCTACCAAAGATAAATGTGATTTATAAATGAGGACTTTGACATAGAAACTAAAAGAAAATAAAAAAGACTCCCTACACACTAATCCACATTTTTTTCATGCTTCTTAAAGAAAGTAGATAACACTGCCTCTCCCGCTGTGAGGAAAATATCTGGGAAATTAAAAAAAAAAGAATATAGTGATAGAAAAAGATGGGAAGGGAAGGGAAGAAAAGAAAAGGGAAAGAAAGAGGGGCATGACATAAATTCGCTCCACGTCTCAAATTTAATATAGGTACAGACTTAAAAGGAAGTCTAGAAACTGACTCTTTGATCTGAGTGTAGATGTAAGAAGGCATATACTAAAAAATCCGTTACATTGCTTCAGTTTTTCTAGTGATATTTGTCAACTAATTGACATGGGGCACACAGCCTAAGTTTCTGAACCTCAATTATTATCTGTAATATGGGTAAAATAATAGTATTTTTCTAACTTGAGGTTGTTTATGGCTATATTTCTAGCATGGTTGAAAGTACATGACACATGGTCATTCTGAAGCAACTATTTATGGAATTAATAAAATAATGTCACATATTTCAAATACTGGCACAAAGTAGGCAATCTCTGAATTATACGTATTTGTAGCATTGCTTTGATCCTGTGTTTTTACCAATTGGTGAGTCCTGGAGCTACCCATACTTCATTGTCAGTTTTATTGTTTTATTGTCAGTTTATTTCTTGGTACAATTATCACTGGCTTAGGGATCATTTTAAGGGTAGAGGAAAGGTGCATATCACCTTAACCCTCCATCTCCTAATTTTCAATTTGCTGATAGTTCAGCTTCACTTGGGATATAAAAAGTTGGTCAAAACTGATTTTTGAAAGACTGCATGATTCACCCTCTTAGCCACAGTTTCATACAAGTGCTGACTGAAGCAATTTGAGAAACCCTGAGTGAGTATGGTGGGTGGAAGTTCTTTCCTGAAGCAAAAGTGTGTTTCTGGGCACTGTGAGAACTGCAATTGTACTATTAGCTTTTCTATGACCAAGGCAGTAGGAGAGCTGGGATCAGGGCTGGGTTGAGTGGCTGGGGAGGAAAGATGGAGAAAAATGGGTAAGTCAACTGTGAAGAGATATTCTGGAAGTGAGAGCTGCTATACAAAATAGCGATTGACTTAATTTGTTCTGTCTATCCAGAGCTACAGATTCACAGATTCAGTGAGAAGAGGTGTGGCAATGGGCTAGGTCAGGAAATATATTTCTCAGTCTTCTTTTGCCCAGCACAGGGATGAAGGGATGTCTACATCTCATAAGAAGGTAAGTAAAAAACCCTGAAAAACACCAGCAGAAACTTGTGGTAGCTGAATCTGTCTGGGGAACAATCCCATCAGCCCAAATCATGGAAGCAGACCATGCACAACATGCACACCTTGCACACCGTGCACACCTTACACACCGTGTACACCTTATACACCTTGTACACCTTGCACCCCACTACACCATGCACACATTGTACACCATGCACACCTAGAAATGATTTCCACTGTGGCAAAATAGCAGAATTCATGGCAATAATCACAGATCATATAAGCCCCCTTCCTTCCTGATAATACTTATTATCCAGAGATATAAGTGACATTGTAAATGTTGCTAGTGGAATGCTGTAATATCCCAAATTATGCTTCAGTATAACTAGCCTGCCACTAAATACAGCTGCTTCTCCCCTCCGTCCCTCCCTCCTTCTTTCTTTCCTTCCTTCCCTCTTTCTTTGCCTTTCTTCATTCCTTCTGCCTTCACTAACCATTCTTTCTCTCTCATCCCTGTTTTTATTTTTTTTCTCTCTTCCTCTCTCTTCTTTTTCACTAAAACAACTTCTTCTGACATTCTGGTTGGCTTGCTTGCATTTTGGAATCTGATGCTAGATTACACAGATGCTCAGAAGAGAGATTTTTTTCCCCTAAATTTCTGAGTGGAACTGATACAGCAAGAAATATGAAAACCCCTAAAAGCACTCAAGATTTCCTGGCAGATACTAAGGTCATAACCCTCTAAGAACTATGAGACTTGTAGTACAGTGTTCTTTACAGGGGAAATCAGAGATTAAGTCAAGTCAGATTCATCTACTGCTCTATTGCATTTTTTAGGGAACTTTGCTTTTAAAGCTAGAGACAGACAGGATATTGTTGACTTAAATATTATGGGAAGGTCACATGTTACAAGTCATCTTCCACACATTAAAAAGCCTGCAAGAAAATATCTCGTTGAAGGTAATTCCCAGCACCTCAGAAAGTCCTATCTTCTTACTGCTTCAATCCCTTGGAACATTCTTACTAGCCCAATAGCCACCAACCCCAACAGCTGTTTAGAATGGACTAACTAAATTCTCAGACAGCTGTCGGGGATAGTTTTCAACCACAAAGAAATGTAAGTTGAAAAGTTCACAACAAACTTTTCCCATTCTCAAAGAGAGGGACTACTATACTTACAATCATATAAAGAGGAACTCACTGGGTCAGAAAAAAATCATATTTGAAAGTAATGAAACACAATTGTCACTAGCAAATTAGCCAGAGTTTTCTGGATATAATGCTGATCTGTGAAGAAGCTGCTGGTGTTATTATTAACTGCTAGTGGGCATGTGAATAAGGACATTTTTTAAAGTTCAAGAATGTTTATTAGTAGAAAGTAGGAAAAAAAAAGTCCTAGAATACTGACTAAAGTTATGTGTAAAGAGCATGTTAAACTGTCTGCAGTTATAAAAGCAATATTACAAAATAATACTTGAAATTCTAAAGGATGTTCATGATATATTAAGTAAAAAGGTTATTATGTACAGTTTTATTTTGTAAACATATATGTGTGTGTATATATCTATATTCATCAACATTTGAAAAATGGTTATGTCTAGTTGGTAGAATTTAGGGATAGATAGTTGTTTTTTTCATCTTGATTTTAAGAAACTTGTATTCTTCTTTATAAATAATAGTATGGTACCAAACTGCTTTAAAAAGAAAGTAGGAGTGCAAGTCACAGGTAAGGATATATTTGAAGCAGGAGTTATGAATCCAGCTGTATTTTTCTGATTGCTGTGGGATCTTTGGTTTCAAAGTCAGTTTATTGGTGTAGTACATAAGAAGGTGTAGTAAGTTTGGGTTGATATGGGTTCAAGTAGTATGTTTGAAAGTGAAGGAGATAAGGAAAGACAGCCAAAAAAAGGAGGCACTGGGAAGTGGACAGCTGAGGCTCAGCCCGGTGTGGACCCTTTGAGAACCTGTGGTGAATGTGCCTTGGAATTACACCTCTGAGAGGTGAGGAAGCTGTGGCATCTGTCTACCAATTTCTATTACTAGTTGAGGCTCACTCCTGAAGTGCTAACTTCCATTTCCATAGTGTGCACCACAAAATGTCCAAAGACTGGCAGGGGACATGCATGGGACACCAACAGAGTCCTCTCTGTTGTCCTTAAAGGATGCCTGCATTTGTAAGTAAATAAGCTCTTAGTCAGGAGGAGCCATTCGGGCACTAAGACAAAACGAGAGGGGAGAAGCATATACCTTGAGTTCCAACTGGCTACTCACTGGCTACGTGGGTTTGACAAGCACTAATCATCTCTGGAGCTTCATTCTCATCTGTGAAATATAAGCAGCACTCCCTGCCATCTTTCCCTAAAACGACACCAGACATAACTGTGCTTGGGAAAGGTAAAAGGAACTAAGAGGGTGCCTCGCATTCCTACCTCCACTTACCAAATGGGACTAGAACACACAGATCACAAAATTAAAAGTAAATTTGAAACTTGTACCTGGGACAGAAGCAGGGTTGATGAAATGTCTCAAATTTTCTTAAAATTCAACATTTCATGTTCTCTGACTATGGTAAGAGTATTATCACCCCAGTTCCCAGCCATTTGGTTCTCAGTGGATTCCTGAACATGAAGGTCTCTGGTCTATCTGGGGCCAAGGTAAATGAAATCATAACTGATGTTTTAGTTGGTTAATATCACTAGACCTCCTTCTTCCTTAAAAAAATAAAATAAATAAGAGGAATATATCTACTGTGGTTGTATTTCATAGAAACGTCGTAAGTTCTGTTTTCTCCCTGCAGGAGGAGAATGTGACCCTCAGGTCTGTGAGGAAGCCTCCAGCTTCCCTTCCTCCAGGACCCTCAAAGTTGTCAGCCTTTCCTACCTCACCGCCATGCTCCCTTTTGCACACGCAGCCACCCTCAGCACATTGGGGCTCAACTCATCCTTCATGGCTGGCAGGCTGCCAACACTGTTTTGAACTGTGGAAAATCTAAGAAGGGCTTGATAGCTTTTTATATAGCTTGGTTTGATATCCATAACTCTTGAGTGTGGATGTCAAGGCAGCAAAGCTGCAGCCTGCAAAGTAAGAAAAATAATAATAAAACAAATCCCCAAAGATTATAAGTGAATAATCTGTGAAAGGCTCAGAAGAATTTTCCTATTGTTTTTTTGGGCCGTTTCTCAGAGGACCTTGTTAATTAAGGTTTCAGGACCAAGAATCACTCTGTCATCAAGTTGCCATTCCTCCTGAATGAGTAACAAATCGCTCACATAAACTGTCCCCAAATCTCATCATCTCTCACTTGCCTCCTCCAGGAATTCAGAACGGGGTGTTGTTATACTAGCCTGAGGTTCCATTATGTGACAAGGACAATTTGGCTTTAGCTGTAATTTTTAAATATTTATGAGAGCAAGATTAGAGGCAGAACCAAACAGATCTGGGAACAGAGCTTTTGAATTAATAGCTTCAGGATTTTATGGGGTTGGAGCAGCAAGAAGATAGGTGGGAAAAAGGTGGGACAGTGACCCCTCCCAGGTTTACACAATAAACTGGGATCCATTGTTATTAGGGTAATTTCTCTACAGAAGCTGCGACACAGAGGAGCTGAATCTCTGGCTTCGATCACTTCCCTTCTGAATTCACAGCACCTACAAGAAGCTGGGCATTTGTTCCATGTGTCTTTTCTTCCCCCAAGGGACCCCCAGAGAGAGAAAGAAAGTCACAGATGAGATTTAAATAAATGGAGCCATGCCAAAGAATTCCGCAGTCATTTGTCTTTGGCATTTAGAGTAGAGAAGGAAGTTCTTGTAGTCAACGTTAGTCTGTACAGAACAATGTCAAGTCCAAATAATTGGAATTTATTACCATAAAATAAATAGAAAAAGGCAAGTGCTTTCCTACTCCCTCCTAAACTTTTCTTTTGTTGTACCTAATCCTATCAAAGTTTCAAAGGAAATCTGTGCATTATCAAATTTAGAACCTGCTTGGGGCAGTTTTGTGAACTGTATTCAAGCTGTGGTACTTGATTTTTGTTTTGTTTTTTTAACTTTCTTCACAATTGCCCACTTGGTCCTTACTTCCCCATCATTCAGCTCTCAGCTGATTCACCCCTGCTAACACTTGCCTGTCTTTCCTTAGCAGCCTGTTGTGGAGTAAAGACACTGAAGAGCAAAAGTGAAAAATGTGGGTTTTTATGTTTTGGGCTGAATTGTGTCCCCCAAAATCCATATGTCAAAGTCCTAACCTCTGGTACTTCAGAATGTGATTTTATTTGGAGATAAGATCTCTGTGGATGTTAACTTAAAGTGGGGTTATTAGGGTGGACCCTAATCCAATATGACTGATGTTCTCCTCAAAAAAGGAAATTTGGACACAGGCATGCCTGCAAGGAGAATGCCATTTGAACATGAAGCCAGCCACCTACACACCAGGGAGAAGGGCCTGGGTCCTCCCCTCATAGCCTTCAGAAGGAACCAATCCTGCCAACACCTTGATTCAAGAAGTCTGAAAAAAGTCACCTTGATCTCACAGTACTGGAGCCCAGAATTGTGACACAATGAATTTCTGCTCATGGTACTTTGTGGTATTAGTAGGACGCTAGTTTGTGGCACTCTATTACAGCAGCCCTAAAAACTAATACAGGGGACTATCAGTTATTTTGTAGGTAATCTGGAACATGCTGTTCCTTGATTCTGGGCCTTTGTTTCCTTGAATACAACAGCTTAATTATGCCTGCTTCATCTATTTTAAAGATAGTAGTAAAGCTCAGGTAAGACAATGGCTATAAATAACCACAAGTGTACTTAAGCTGCTGTGTATACCACTTGAGGCCAAGGTCACAAGTAGGGGTTTTTATGAGTAAAATTGGGTAATTCAGGATTATCATTTTCCTACCTAAATATCTGAAATTTTGCATTATTTGTTTCTGGTCTAGAGACCTTACCAAACTAAAACACTTCAGAATGGCTCTAGGAATAGCTTGGAGGCCAGAGCACAAGTCCAGACAGAGAAATGGGGACTGAAATAGAGTAATGAATACAGTTATTTCATGTACTGATGGATGATAGTGACATATCACTCAACCATAAATGGAGAGAAGAAAGTTAATTATCATGAATGTGGCTTGAACATCCATATGGTTGAAAGCCTGGTTCTTGATTCAAATGTATACCTGCATCTAATTCACGTATGTTTACATACAGTACCCAGAGTTCCATATTCCCAGTGTAAAATTAATAATGAGAATTACAGAACTATACCACTTATCTTTATACTCACTGAAATGCACAAAATCATTTTTAAAGAGCCTATAGTTTACCTATTCAAGATAGGAAACAAGCTTTACCATTGGAACGGAACACTGACGTTTTTACCCCAAGGGAGGAGAATTAACGTTTCAAGAAGATGCAGTACACGGAAAGAAGAGAGAGAAGGCAAAGAAGGGGAAGGCAAAACAGGAATTTTTTAAACCCAATTTAGACGGATTTCCTTAGGTCCACATTCCACTGAAAGGATCCTGCTTTCTTCCTCAATCTTCAAAAAGTATTCAAAGTTCCCCAAAAATCTGTTATGTATTCTTCCCAACAAGAAGTTTCAAATGGGTAGACTAATATTTCCTTGCTCAGACTGAGAAATGTAAGTGGAGTTTTTGAATATATGTATATTCTTTGGTATTTGATGTGTCATAAAACTTTTCTAAACTTATTTTATATTTAAGGCCAATATTTTATTGGCTGAAGCTTTTTTCAAATGATATCATCAATATATTTAGGATAAAGTATTCCTAAATTAAAAATAAATTTATGATTATACCTATTATGATTAATGAAATACTTTTACTAATAATCCAATATTGCAAAACCAGAGCCTCCTGTATCATTTCCTTGAGAAACATCAAGCTGACATAATTGTAGGCTTATAGAGCAGAACTCATTGCTAGAGAGTATAAGTAGGACGCACAGTTTTATGAGAGGAAGCTGGGTAGAGAAGTATTCATTCGCATGAAGGTGACCCTTCTAGGTTTTCTTTGAAACCCTAAGAGTGGGACTAATGAAGAGGATGTTCGGACTCTTTCTGAGTGATGGACTAAGTGCTGGAGCTTATTACTGCCCCTCCCTCACTTGGGTTTAATTTGTTTACCACACTGATTAATGCTGACTTTGGATCCAAACCTACTTGCCAGTACTGGAACAGCTTAGATGCTCTCAACTGTCATGTTCACTCAGCCAAACCGTCATTTGCAGAAACCCTTGAAATTTACTTTGTATTGAGCTGGTAAAATCTGACTAATTTCTACTAACACTGCATAGCAGCTATAACCACTTTTGCAGACACATTAGCCTTGTTTAACTGTCATCATAAATAATAAATTCGAACTGCTGGGAATTGGCTTATATTCCATATTGCTTTTTGATGTATTTTTAGAGTCAGATACATTATTTGGCATTAATGATTCTGCTAACCCCAGAGGTTTTTGCCTGTTATTCTTATATCCCAACCAAATATTTTAAAGAAATAAAGCATCAGTTCCTCTTTTCTTATATTCCCAACATTCCAAACTTGCCTCCAGAAAAAAAAAGTGCAATTATCTAATAGTGCTTTGGCAGGTCATTTGAATTGCACCAGGGTCTGATTTTTCCAATCCCCTTCAGCTCATCCCCACTCCAGTCTCCTTTTATCTTGGTTAGCATTCCAGGCTTGTCATCAAGGTCTCAGGAATTCTCAAACTTCTATCAAAGAAACAAAATTAATGCAGCAGTTAAGAAAGACCAGAGAAATAAATTACTTCCAACAAATTGAGAGTCAACCCGACACACATCTCTTGCTAAAGTGTAGAAGGGAAGCTATCTGACTTAATTTTGCTTAGTGATGATGTGCCGGGAGTAATATTTGCCTAGCATATGTCCTTTAAAGGGATACAAAGTAAAGAAGGAAGGTACTTTTTGAAGAGGGACCCCCCATAAGGGGAATCAGTTAATATACTGTAACATGGGCTCTAGCAATATGATGGATTGAGATCAATAGTGGAGAGGCATTAAAATGACCACTCAGGAATAGCAGTTACTAGGTTCAGGAAAATACATTTCAGGAATTATTAAACAAAAAATAGAAAGAAAAGGGTAGAACAAACAAACAGTACCAATCCCTCACCCAAAGGTACAGGCCCCTCACTATGGGGATGAGATCAGGATAGAGGGGGTTGGCTACAGACTGGGATTTCATGGCACACCCTTCAGCATGAGCTGGCTCTTGGTTCCTTCTTCTGGTTGTTTGGATTTATCTTCGAGTGGGCTCTCTCTCAGAGGGGAATTAATTACGAAACATCACGGCACCTCCGTCTTCTGTCTGTAGATGCAACTAGCCTCCTCGTAATAAACAAAAATGTCTTTGCTCGTTAACCTGATGAGGACATGGAATAATCTAAGAGCCAAATTCATCACTTTTCTTTCCCTCCGTCTAATAGAAAACCACTATTCCAAATTTTGTTTATCATTCCCTTGGATGTTGTAATAGTTTTACCACCTATGTAGTTACGCATGTAGTGCACATTGCTTGGATATTTGTTTTATGCTCTTGAACATTGTATAACTAATATAATTTTGTAAGGATCCTTTTGTGTGTTCCTCAGTTTATTTAAAATGGATATTTTGATAGAGGAAATCTCCCATCCTCATTTTGTTCTTCAGTAGTGTGTTGCCTATACTTGTTCCTTTGTTTCATAATCCATGTGAGGGTCCTGAAAAAAATTCTTTGCGATTTTGGTTAAAATGACATTGATCTATGTGGGAAGAATTGATAGTAGTAGCTATGACAGAAGGACTTGCTCAAGCTCTGTTCTAACCTCCTTTTAGAACACTGGCCTCTACCACAAAGAAACTGTATTTTACAAAGAAACTTTTTCCTGAAGTCCTTTGCCATTACTATCCCAGGTTTAATTCAGCTTTATCAACAAGACACGTGCCTGATCAGATTAACTTGGGAACTAAGTAAACTGGGAGTCAGGGCAGCCCATCTGAAGCATGGCTTTCTCGACGGGGAGTCAGTAGGGATGCTCTGGAGCCAAGAGACATGGTCAGATCCAAAAAGATGGGATCTGGGATCAGTATCCAGTGCCAGGCTTCCTCATCTTTCAGCTCCCTCAGTGTGCCAGAGGAAGCAGGGCCTTGGCAGGGCAATTCTGAATGCTGCTTGAGGAGTAGTCCCCAGAAACCCATCTGGAGATAGCTCTACCAACTTTTCTAAGACCGTTTTAAGCATCAAAATCCCACTTTAAATCCCTTTCAACATTGATAAAATCCTACTCTGAGGCGCAGAAGTGCAAGGCTTATTTAAAACTGAGGATGGATGAAGAGAACAGGCAAAAACATGAAGCTGGTTTCTCTCTGTGTCACTCAGGACATCTGAGAACTGAGAGAGGAGCGCAAATACTGATAATACCCTCAGAGTCCCCAGCCCCCCACCCTCAGGAGGAGGCAATGTTAGGGGAATTTTAATCCTGTGGTGTGCAAAGGTATCTGTAGTAACAACAAAACCCCAAGCCAGCTCAACTAACAAGAGTGGCTCAGTCCCCCACACTAACTGCCTGAGAAGAAGCACGTTCATGTCCACATGCGAATCCTATTTACTTCAGCCTGTCCTTTTCTACGACATATCTAGCACACACAAAATAATATCAAACGCACACTCACACACAGAAAAAAATAGCTCTCTGTCAATAGTCAAAGCAATAATAGAATCAGACTCAGAGATGACACCAGAGCTGGAACTAGCAGGCAAGGGATGTAACTGCAATTAGTATGTTAAAAGACTTCAAGGGAGAAGTGAATTGTGTGACGTGAAGGGTGATTTCAGAAGAGAAAAGGAAACTGCCAAAGTAAAGCTGGACACTAGTTAAGGTGGTAAGTACACATTTTAATCGGTAGTACACTACTGCAGTAGCGAAGAGGATCCAGCATGAACTGAACTAAACTGATTTGAGCAGAAGTACCTGGGAGTTTTAAAGGGAGAATGGAGGTGTAGGGAAGAGGGCAAGTGAGAACTCAGTAGAGCCAGGAGAGTGAAAAATTGCAAATGGTTTGGTCAGTGTAAATGCCATTCTGTGTCTTTCAGTCGACAGTTATTGGAGTTAGGATTCTATCCTCCTCAGAGCCCAGGAAACAGGTGATCTATCCTTCCTGAAGATTACATTCTAAAGGAATGGCTTTCAATCCTTGAGGAAGATGCTCTTGAGTTGTAGGAGATACATACATATCTCAAAGGGAGAGGAAGGACTCACCAAAAATGGAGGCTCAGAGGAGCCTGGCTAGAGATTGGGTAAGGAGAGAATCTTTGTCAAAACTATAAAAAAGAGTCAAATAGAAATGACAAAAAAATTTAAAACATGATATCAGAGGAGGAGAAAACCTTTAGAGTTTAAACAGTAGATAATATATTGCCAAGAATGTATTTGAATTTGAATGTATGGCAATAGAAACCATGCAAACTGAAATACAAAGAGAAATAAGGAGAATAGAGCATCTAAGAGTAGCAGAACAATATTGTATAGTCTATTTTATGTGTAACTGGAATTGCCAAAGAGGTAGAGAAATATTTAAAGAAAGATTTAAAAAAATAATTACCAAAAAGTTTTTGAATAAGAAGAGAAAGAGAAATATTTTTTGAATAATTACTAAATTTTTTTGTAACAATGAATGACCAGAGATCAAAAAAGCTCAAAGAACCCTAAGCGGGATGCATATGAAAAAATAAGCATAGGAAGTCAATAACACAAAATATGGAAGGGAGAATTTGACAGTATTCTCTTGTAAGGTGCTTATTCTATATTTGAAGGGGTATAAGATTACTGGAACATAAATAGTGATAAAATGTATATTGTAAAGCTTAATGAAATCACTAAAATAAAGTTGCAGAAGAGGTATGACAACTGAGTCAAAACTAAAGATTAAAAAGAATCATAAAAAATGCTAAATTGAAAATAATAAAAAAGCAGACAAATGGGGAAAAATAAAAGAAAAATATAATAGATGTAAAAGGAAAAGTGTCAGGAAATAGAAAATTTAAGTCTAGTAATAATAAACATTATGTTAAGTGAAAATGGTCTAAGTATCCCAAGTGAAAGATAAATTTCCAGTTGCAACTATATGCTATCTAAAAGAAACCCACAGTAAAAATACAATTATATTTGTGCTAAAAGTAAGGGGACTAGGCTCCACATTCCTTAGAGCATCATTCCCACATTAATGACAAATAAAAAGCAAATAAATTACCTGGACTACCTTCTTTTAAACTCAGCATACAGCTAAGGTCGAAGGGCAGACAGTCAGAGAACCAAGGAAAGACAGACCTTCTAAAGAATGAGACGGGAGTTGTGCCAGAACACAGGATGAGGGGACACTTCATGACATAGAAGAGGGCATACAATGTAGCTAAACTTTCAATGAATGGCTAATGCCCTAGAGTAGGTCAGCCTGATAGTACAGAACCTCTAGGATCCCCAGAAACAAGGGAGTTTGCAAACACTCATAGACTCTTCTCCCTGAATTCTACTGAGTGCTCACAACGAAAATTGGGAATAGGTTGGAAGGCCAAAGAAGATTTTCCTTGGTAGAGCAGACATCAGTGAGTTGTCTACCAATGCAGGAAAGGCACCATGTCCCCCTGCATCTTATTCCTCTCAGGAAAAAATCTGTAAGCCTTTAATGGACTAGTAAATTCTGTCACCTCCCAGATTCCAGTGAAGAATCCTTTGCAAGTGGGGAAAGAGTGAAAACAACAAAAGATCTTTAACCCTAGGTGAGTGGCAATCAAAAGTCCTGGGCTTTGGGCTCTATACCACCAGCAGCAGAGGTTACTTGCCACTGGGGGAGGTCAGGAAATTGTTTCTGGATAGAACCTGCCAAAGATATAAGTCACTGAGAAAGCTTTAATCCTGATACTTAGCCAAACAGAACTTCTTTGTGCCTCAGGTGCACTGGTAAACTGAAAGCTAATGATGAAGCAGATCTTTATTATGTCCGTCCTTCTATTAACTTTGGTTTCCTATGCCTCTTTTTCTAGTTTCTTTGCTTGTGAGTTTAGACTGTTTTTTGGGGGATTGTTCTTGGTCTTGAGGTAAGCCTGTACTTACCTGTTGGAATTGCTTTTTCAGTGTCCCACAGATTTTGAACTGTCATATTTTTGTTTTGATTTATCTTCTTGCATTGTCTGATTTCCTATTTGATTTGTTCACTGATCAATTGATTATTTAGGAGCATGTTTTTTAACCTCCATATGTTTGTGGTGTTTTTTTTTCATGTAATTGATTTCTACTTTCATACCATTATGATCTAAGAAGATGCTTGACACAATTTTAATATTTTGAATTTACTGAGATTCTTTTCATGTCCTAATATGTGATGTACTGTGAAGAACATTCCATGTGTGCTTGAGGAAAATGTGTATCCTGCTGCTTTTGGATGGGAAGTTCTGTATATATCTGTTAAATCCACCTGGTTTAACGTATCCTTCATTGCCTCTGTTTCCTTAATTATTTTCTGTGTTGATGATCTATTCATTGATTTCAGTGGAGTGTTAAAGTTCCTTAATAAGATTGTGTTGCTGTCTCTTTCCCCCTTTAGGTCTGCTACTATTTGTTTTATATATTTAGGTGCTGCTATGTTGGGTACATATATATTTACAATTGTTATATCCCCTTGTTGGACTGATGCTTTCTCACTATGTAATGTCCTTCTTTGTCACTGGTTACTTTCTTTGTTTTGAAGTCTATTTTGTGTGATACAAGTACTGCTACTCCTGCTTTTTTCTCTCTATTATTTGCATGAAATATCTTTTTCTATCCCTTCATTTTCAGTCTATGTATATCTTTGGGTCTGAAATGAGTCTCTTGTAGGCAACATACAGATGGGTCTAATTTCTTTATCCACTCTGCCACTCTATGTCTTTTACTGGCACATACAGTACATTTACATTTAAGGTAATTTTGATAGGTGTGTACATGTTGCCATTTTATTAATTGTTTTCTTTTTGCCTCTCCTATTGTTTCTGCCTCTTATATTCTTCTCTTGTGATTTGATGGTGTCCTTTAGTGTTATGCTTGGATTCCATTGTGTGTGTGTGTGTGTGTGTGTGTGTGTGTGTGTGTGTGTGTGTGTGTGTATCTATTATAGGCTTTAGGTTTGTGGTTAGTATAAAGTTCACAGATAGTTTCCTAAATGCATAACAGTCTATATACTAAGTTGATGGTCACTCAATTTTGAACACATTCTAAAAGTACTACTTTTTTATTCTTCCTTGCTATACTTTAGGTATAAAATGTCATAATCTACATCTTTCATATATCCCTTGACTAATTTTGTGTATAGTTGATTCTAACTTCATACATGCTTTACAAGTAATTGGTCTACTACTTTACTGTAGATTTATTTTCACTGATGAAAACTATTTATTTTTAAGAGTATTTCCATCTACAGAAGTCCCTTTAACATAATCTATAAGGCCAGTTTAGTGGTAGTAAATTATTGTAACCTTTGTTTATCTTGGAAACTCTTAATCTCTCCTCCAATTCTGATTGATAACCTTGCTTGGTAGAGGATTCTCGGTTGTAGGTTCTTCTTAATCAATACTTTGAAGATGTCAATATGTCATGCTCCTCTCTTCTGGCCTGGAAAGTTTCTGCTGAGAAATCTGTTGATAGCCTTATGGAGTTTCCCTTATAGGTAACACTCTGCTTTTCTTTTGCTGCTTTTAAGATTCTCTCTTTATCTTTAATCTTTGCTATTTTAATACTAAGTGTCTTGGTGTTTTCTTCCTGGGGCTCATCTTGTAGGGGCTCTGTGCACTTCCAGGACCTTGATGTCCCTTTACTTCCCCAGAGTGGGGAAGTTTTCAACTATTCTTTCTTCAAAGAGACTTTCTAATCCTTTGTCTCTGTCTTCACCTTCTGAGACCCCTATTATCTGAATATTGTTTCATTTACAGCTGTCACACAGCTCTCTTTGCATCTTCTCACTATTATAAATTCTTTTTCTCTCTGTCCTTCAATTTAGTTGCTTTCCTGTTCTATAACTTCCATTATATTGATTCTCTCCTCTACTTCCAGAAGTATACTATTCATTCCCTCCATTATATTTTTCATTTCAGTTATTGCATTCTTCAGCTCTGAGCAGCTCTTTTTTATATTTTCTCTCTTTTTTTGAAGTTCTTCCTGAGGTCATCAATTCTTTTCCCTGAGTCAGTGAACATCTTTATGATTATTACTTTGAAATCTTTATCAAGAAGATTGGTGATTTTCATTTCAATTAGCTTTTTCTGGTGTCTTATACTGAGTTTCTTTTGTTTTGAACATATTCCTCTGCCTCCATATTTTGTCTGGGTTTCTGTGTTTCTTCTTTTTTATTAGATCACCTGTGCCTCTTGGTCTAGAAAGCAATGGCTTTATGAAGTGGGCATACTGTGGTGCCCTGAAGTTCAAGATTGCTCACTAGGCCTGGTTCTCCTTTGCAACTTAGCTGCAATTGCTATTGGTGGGCTGTAGGCAGGGCTGCCTTTCTGCCAGTCTGCTGGCAGTAGTTGATCCCTGCAAATCACTTCTGCATGTCCTTTGTATGACATAAAGTCTTCTGCTAGGATTCACTGTGGATGGGTCTGTCTGCCTCCTGGTCAGCAATGGAGGACTGCTGCTGGACTGACTGAGCAAGGCAGTATGCCGTGAGGCAGGTGGAGAGTTTAGAGATGACTCTTACAAGTGTCTGGACAGTTGAGCTGAGTAAGGACAGGAGAGCCAGGAAAGTGTAGTCTACCCACTGCTGGCTAGTCAGCAAAATTGGACTACTCCTGGGATGAAAGTGTCAGGTAGGTGGATACACAGTGAAGAGAGTCTTTGGGGTTGAGCTGCCAGCAGGGATGTTGGAGCATTTTGGAGCTGGATCCTGCCATTGCCCAAATAGTTGGATTGAGTAAAGGCTGGGAAAGTGTCATCCACCTGCCCTTTCTCCTCTGGAGAGAGCATCCTCTGACACCTGCCCCTCTGGCACACAGCATGCTGCTGGTAAATCTTTCAAATTACTGCCTCTGTGATGGGTCTCAGCAAGACTGATGGAGAATGTCTGTCCTCCATAAAAAAGGGGTCCTGGCCCCCCAGAGGGCTCCAACTCCCTGGTGTCCCTCCCCATTAATCACCGAAGCCCAAATGCAATGTGGACTTATATTCCTGGAGCAGATCTCCAGGGCCATGTGTGCAGCATTCCTGAGTGTTTATCCCCTCCCTATTCTAATTCTCTTCCTCCCACTCATGGGCAGGGATGGGGGAGGTCTTCAGTCCCGAATGATCATGCCTCTGCCCCTTTACCCTTCTCAGTTTACTCTTCTCAGTGTGGTCCTCTCTTCACTGGGTGTAGATGGTCTGTTCTGCAGTCTTCAGGTCATTTTCAAGATTAATTGTATTTGCTGTAGTTGCTCCCTTGGTTTGTACATGGGTGGAGGTTTTGCCTTCCTGTGCTATTCTGTCATCTTTTTGCCACCCTTCTCTCTCAATAATTTACAAAAAAAAGAGAAAAACCAGTAAAGGATATGTAAGATCTGAATAGCACTGTAATAATATAATAAGTACAATAAATAACCAACTTGAATTATTTAGTGTTAATGAAACCTCCACATATAATATGAGATAATAGTTTTCAAGTGTGCTTAGAACGTTTATCAAAACACATTGTGAAGACATGTCCATGCACTTAAAATAATTGAAATCATACAAAGTGTTTTTCACCCCACAACAGAATTAAACTAGGAAATAATAACAAAAAGAAATCTGGAAATTCTACAAATACATATATATAAATTTAGCAGGACAAAATGGTAGTCAAAAAAGTTATCAAAAGCTAAATTAAAAAATATTTTGAATTGAATACAAGTCAAAACACAATATATAGTTTGTAGAATACAGCTAAAGTAGTGCTTATAGGGAAATATACATCAATAATGCATATAAACTAGAAAAAAAGGGAAAGATCTCAAATCAAAGTCTAAACCTTCCAGTAGAAGAAATTAAGAAAAAAAAAGAGGAATAGAAACCCAAATCAATGAGAAGGAAAAAAATATTACCAGTAAGAGCAGAAAAAATAGAATTTGAAAACAGAAAACAATAGAAGAATGAATGATTTGTGAACATTATCATCTTAGGACAGGTTGTCCAGAAGCCTCACTTGAAGCATCATACAAGTGATGAATTAAAGAAATGCAAATGCTTAAGGAAGAGACATCAATGTACTGGGGAACAGAACAGAAAAGGCAAGAAACCAAACAAAGATGTGATTCCCAGCAAAATTCTCACCTCAATGTGACTCTGCAGGGAGTTCTGAAGCATAAATAACACTCAGAGGTTGTTCCCCATCAGGGCAAGTGAGCTGGGCTTTTGTGTCTCATTCAGTCATGGACTACATTGTGGGAGGAGGGGGCAAAACTGATTAAATGAATCAAAGGCAATATGGGCAGTATCTGACACACTTAGTGTGGTTTATTCTCCTGAGGTGAAAAAATAGCTTGATATTTGAAGAAGATAATCTCTAACACAATGTTGGACACATATTTTATTTTTCCTCATTATAAACAAAAATGACAGGCTTCTCATGTTTGCTGTATAAACTCCTTCACATTGCCTCCTGGACTTACTAGGTGGTTACTAGTAGTTGCTCTGGCATCATCTTCTTGTTTTAGTCCTTGTATTCGATGCACCTGTCATAGTCTACAGACAGCAACATTGATGTTCATTTCCTAATCTTGATGACATGTCCCCGGACATGGTCCTGGCTCCTCCTGTTAGTGTTGTCCTTCACTTCATTTCCTTCATAAGTTGTGTACATCTATTTTCTAGGGTCCTCTATTCTTAGGAACTCACAATAACTTCCTTCGTGGGCCATGTCAGATAACAAGCCCCTTTCCTGCACAAAGCTGACCAAAGGTATAAGTGGAGATGGCTCTCTTCTCCAAGTGATTTCCTTCTCCAAGTTGCACATGTCTAGAGAATTCATATTTGAACCTTGCCCCTCTCCTAGAGCAGGATTCTCAACCTTGACACTACTGACATTTTGAACTAGATAATTCTATGTTGTGGTGCACTTTTCTGGGCAGCATCCTTGGCCTCTACTACTCCAGTTGTGACAACCCAAATTGTCTCCAGACATTGCCAAATATCCCGTGCAGAGAAAAATTGCCCCAGTTGAGATCTGCAGTTCTAGAGCAGTTTATTAAAAAAAAAAAAAAAAAAAACACCTGTCTGTGATGCTGGAGATGATATGTATTATGTGGTCCAATATGGTAGCCATTAACCATATGTGACTATTAAGTACTTGAAATGTGGCCACTGCACATAAAAACTGAATTATTAATTATATTTAGTTAAATTAAATATAATATAATATAATTAATAATATAATATAATAATTAATAAAATAATATAATTCCTGCACAAAGCTGACCAATGGTATAAGTGGAGATAGCTCTCTTCTCCAAGTGATTTCCTTCTCCAAGTTGCACATGTCTAGAGAATTCATATTTGAACCTTGCCCCTGTCCTAGAGCAGGATTCTCAACCTTGACACTACTGACATTATAATAATATAAATAATATAATTAATAATTCAGTTTTTATGCATAATAACCCATGACTGCTGCTGGACAGTGCAATGCTAGAGTCTTGGTTAAAGATAGCTGAAGTCCAAAGGTGTCCTATTTTTATTTCCCCCTGAACTCCTATAGCATGCCTGATTTCTGATGGCCAGCAGGCATGATAATAAGTCCTCATTCTGGGACTTATAATTACAATTAGTCTTAATATCCTATAACACAGTATAATTTATAAGTTTTCAGAATATTAAAATTGGGCTTGATTATCCCTTGAAGCATGTAGTCTCCCTTTCCTGCTATAATACCAATAGGACTAGATGACTTTTCCCCCTTCATAGCTAGTACATGGCAGCACCTGCACCAGAAACCATGTTCTCTGACTCAGAATTCATAATTCTCCATATATTTCTTTTTCTTATTAAATGAGAATCTCGGTTTTGCCAATTTTTCTCTCTTAAAACATTTCCCAACTACCTCTATCCTTTTCTGACCACTGCTCACTTTGACTTGCCATAGCTCTACTTCTGTATGACATTATCACTTTCTTATTTACATATCATTCTGCCATTTTTTCGGTTATTTCCTATATGTGTATTCCACCTGTAACCAAATTGGGTATTTGTTGTATGAAGATGACTGAACATATAAAATTGGAAAAACTTAAATATCAGATTTGAAAACAAATGAGAAATAAATCCTGGTATTGTTTCTCTTTTGAGAAGTAGACCAGTACTTTCTGTCTGATAGAGAAATCTTGATGAGGGAACAACAACAGGGAATCATTTGGTCAAATGTGGTTGATATTTTCACAGCAAACTGTTCTTTGAAAAATAATCTTAGGAACATTTCTAAAAGAAGCCTTGCAAATTAATTATAATTTAAAGGCAAGTAAGAAAATTTCAAAAAATAATTTAAAGAATGAATATCAATGAATTTTAGAACTCAACTATTCAAAAATAATTCAAATTTTTAAATTAATTTCTTCTTGAAACATAGGCTCTGAATTGTAAGCCAGGAAGTTACTAGGATCTTGCTCTATCTCCAGTATCAGAAAATGTTATGGGAAAATAAAATTTATGTGTTAGATGTAGCATGGATTCAATCTTTAATACTGAAAAACTCTTTTCTTCAGTGCAACAAACAATTGCATTTTATTTTAACCCATGATATGTTTTCCACCTGAAAGCTGGTTGTTACTAACACTTTAAAATGTCAACAAAAATAGATATGATTAAATTGTAATTGAATCTGAAAGTATTTTCTTCTAAAATATGAAGTGACTTTCTCAACCCCTTTTGATCAACTATGGAATGAAACAGTCATGTTAATTCTGTAAAAATATTAAGTGAATGCTAAATTTTATGATGTGTCTATTATTGTGCATTTCTAAAGTCCCTCTCTCTTCATACCTCTTAAAAGCAGTTAAGGAATCCTCTGATATGTTCACTTAAGCATGTAATGATTTGTTAACATGTTTAATACGCATTGTTTCTTGAATGCGTGCTTTGCTCACTTCTAATACGTGTAACATCCAGATAGCTAGAGTTGTTGTCAGCTAAATTTCTTTCATGATCCATCAAAGTGTTTTGGACTTTATAGTCACCCAGTAAAATATTATTTAATGAATGATTCTTATGGTAAGTGAATAAAAAGTGAATTATTATGCTGAAAACTTATGACTAAAGCTTTTCCATGAATGCTAGATGGGTATTAATTCAGAAATATTTACTGCAATGGCACAATATCTATCTGACATAGTGTTTGGCATGCAATAATTATAAGAGTACCAAGAGAAACACAGAAACTATGACAATATTTTGGAGTTTTAAAATTACTCACTTTATCTCATTTTCCCCATGTTTTTTAATTTGACAATTTCTGGGATACATAAGCATTCAATACTTGGTTTAAAAAGTACAATTTCCAACTGGTATACTTTACCTTCATTTATACTTAACTCATCAAAATATGCTTTCATATTATCTCTTTGATATTTATAATGTTTTTCTGGTAATCATGGAAATGTCTTCCTTTGACAGGGAACATGACACTGTGCCAACTGTTCATAGAACATGATGAACTTTCTCAGAATCCAGAAGGTTACAAAGGAAAGAACCTTCTACCATCACCCCAGTGTGATCACAGACTTTTCACCAGTTGTGAATGCCAGAGTCAGGCTCCAATTAGGGAGACTATGATTCAGAAGGCAGTGTGTAGGCGTTTTTAATTGAACTGATGGAAATGGTTGACAGGGTAATAGTTGTAATTGTTCACCATTTCACACAGAAAATAATTTGCTCAGTAAATAGGAGGCTTTGTCTCCAACCTAATTTAATGGAAACACAGAAGGTACAAGAAGGTAATGTGCCAACCGACACTGGGTGTAAAATAAGGCATTTCAGAGACTTTTGTGCAAATGTCCATCAGCTGACATCTGTCAAAGCAAACTCCTGGGATGGCTTCAGAGCATATCCATTTGCCAGCAGCAAACAGTTAAGAGAGCTTCATTCTCTAGGAACAGTGTCGGTTTGTTTTGCAATGTGAGCATTTGAAATAACCCATTTTCCCCCAAACCTCCAAACTACTGCATAAACATCACATAGCCTGGTTATACTGTAAAAAGAACAGACTTTTATGCATATGGATACCATGGCTCAGACTAATTGAGAGGCTCTGGGAGCACATGAGCAAAGACTCATGTGACAGGACTTGTTTGATTGTAGCCTGGACAAAGGCATTTAGTCCTAAAGAATATTCCTTCCATCAAATCTATAAACTTAAATGGGCTCCAAGCTGCCTGTCCATGCACTCCATCAAAGCATCTTTTGTGTTTATACTTCTGTTGGCTGGCCTGATTTCCATTTCCATTTCTGTAAGAGTCATAAAGTCTCATGAAATGTAAAACTACAAAATTTAACTGTATTCTATAATTCTGAGTTCACTTTTCAAAATAGCCAGGAGAAAGAAATGTTGGTAGTGTATCCTTAAGGAATATCATGTATCTGTTTTTCTATATCTTTCTTTACAATAATTGGCCTATGGAATAACTGCCTTGTGGATATTCTGCTGCAAATTTAAATTTCCAATATTCAGGAGAATAGGCACATACACTTCTCTTTATCCCACCTTTTCGATATCATGCCCTGACCTCAGGGCAGAGACTTAGAAGCCAATAAACAGAGAGTGTCATGGTGATGACTACCTAAATTAGAAATTTGCAGCTGTGATATTAAATGTCTCAATATATGAAGTGTTCTAAAATTTAACTTTGAGGAAGATACCTACATCTATGCAATCTTTAGAAAAAACATGGATTGATATAGTCAGGAAAATCACATTCTAATTTTTTTAGTTCACAAAATTATTGTATTTTCTATAACCATGCAATTTTAGACCTGGTACATGCCTAGTATCCTATCCAACCTTTCCATTTAGTGTATGAAGAAACTAAGGCCACGATCAGCTAAGTGAATGTCTTTCTGCAAGTCATATGTCAGAATATCAAAGCTACTAGTATGTATATTATAAGACAGCTATAATGATATAGAAATGTTGATGGCATCATTATTATTTATACCCAGATATTAGAGATAAAAATAATAATTTTTTACATTTCCTTATTCTGTCATATTCTTTTTAAATTCATGTTAATAAGTACAGACTCATATCAAAATCAGCACTGTATAACTTTTCCAAATATGCATGATTTCTGGTTTTCTGATATTTTTCATTATGTGTACTTTTACTCCTATAATAACAGTTTGCCTAAGAGGTGACTTTATGAAAATATAAACAGATGGTTTCAGTTCAGAGAACCATTCAGATTTCATTCATTGAAAACCATTGAGAAATCATACTGTTACTCACAATTGACTGAAGATCTTTTTTTTCTAGATGCTGTGCTAAACACTTTGCAAACATAGACTTTAAGTATTTAAACATCTTGTTTAGCGTTTTCTGTAAAAGTAAATAAATACCTTGTAGGCATTCCTGCTTTACAGATGATGAAATTGTAACTGTCACTTAGTGGAGACTCAGGCCCTTTCTTAATCCTAAATCTGTATTCTTTCTCCTCTGACATACTTCACATAAATAGCATTATTCTAGTGTCAGTAACTTTACTGTAGATGATTCTTCTTAATGGTTCTTTCATTTCATTTCCTTCTTTCTTTCTTTTTTTCTTCCTCTTTGTACACACG
Source organism: Smutsia gigantea (assembly GCA_032199065.1). Classification (NCBI taxonomy): domain Eukaryota; kingdom Metazoa; phylum Chordata; class Mammalia; order Pholidota; family Manidae; genus Smutsia; species Smutsia gigantea. The sequence goes on from JAVSCE010005189.1 coordinate 223,040, forward strand.
TCACCTAGGTGAGTGTGTTTGTTAGCATGGTGTGTAGGGAGTCATGGTTTCAATTCCATGGCTAGTTAGCCATACTTGGATCCTCGACTTTGGCAGCTGTCAATCACACAGGGGTTGGAGGGAGGGAGTTCTGCGTGGTGCCACTCTTTCACTTCCCTGGGGCTCCCAGGAGTTTCTTGCAGTGTCTGCTTTTCCTGTGCTGACCTACACATGTGCTTCCCTATAGAAGTCCATGTGCAGTAACGATTTTACACAACAAAGTATTGAAAGGACAGCATCTCAATGCTCATCTTTCCTTTTTGGAATTGAAATGAGTCAAGGGACAAATCTTTTTTCTGACTTCTGTATTAACTTTCTGGGTCACATTCTCCATGGTGGTCTGGCTTAAATCTGGTAACTCAGGCATTTACCCACTGGATATTCTTTTTAGCTATGATTTTTGTTTTTTTAAGTTTAGGAGAAAGCTTTGGACAACGCTTCCAACCAACAAATAACAAAGCCATGGTGAACCGGGGAGTGATAAAAGTGAATCCTGAGAGTAACAAATACCTTCTTTTTCATCCTGACCAGAAATTACACTAGACATCTAGAGTGATGGACCCATAATACCTCTGAAAACAAATCCATAATATATATGTCTCACAGCTGTCATTCATAGTCTGTGAACAAGTTTGTAGGTTGCTTCTGTAAGAGAGTCCTGTTCTTAACATTATACTGTTTGCTTGAAGAGTCCTAAGGTCAAAAAGAAGATTGCTATGTAGCATTTAGTACATCAGTGCTGTAAGGCTTGAACTCAGAAGGGTAGTAGCCATCAAGTAAGAAACATGACTCAGATAACAAAACTAACAAATAAATGTAATATTGAGACTTGTTTACTACTATGCCATGATTGAGAACTAAATCCTAACACACAAAATATATATGACAAAATCAAGTTTTAGTTTTTTTCATGACTACTGGGGCACAGAACCAGTCTTCTGTTAGATTCTGATAATATCCTACTTCCGCTGTGCAAAGAATCACCTATGTGACCTACCCCAAAGCTAAATATTTTAACACAAGGATGTCACACAAAAACTGCTGTAGCTGCAGATCTTATCTGATAATAAGAGAAAGGACAGACTGGAGACTGGGAATAAGGAGGAGAAGGAGTTACAGTGAATGTTCTCTTTCAGACCTGTGGTAAAGGTAAGTGAATTGTATAAAGTAGGTCAAAGCTGTAAAATATATCTGATCAAAATTAATTTCACTGATATATCAAAATCACAAGGTTGAGAAGTGATATACATCTCTCGTGAACTTCAGGGTTTACAACACACTTAAATATGTATTATCACATTCATTTTAAACCTCACAACAACCTAATGTTGTAGGGCTTATTATACAAATGTAAGGGGGATGACAGATAGTCCTTTCATAGATCTACTTGTAATCTCCTAAGAAGCCACTAAATGGATATCTTGTGTAAACAGAAGGCCTGTGTTCTAATTTTCTAAAAATTTCAAGCACCTTATTCTCGTATGGTGACATCTGAATCCTGGACCCTTGGTGTGTATATACTCTTTTGTGACTTTCACCTTATGAACTCATATTTTGGTTTAGGTTTCCGAGAAACAGATGATGAGACAAGAATTTAAGTGCCAACAATTTATGTGAGCATTCATCCAAGAGAACAGTGATAGAAGAATGAAAAAGGGAGGCAGGGATGGAAAAATCTAATGAAGTTCATGTAATAAAGTCGACTACTGCTGTGGACAACTGGAGCTCAGTTCTGCTGGGGACCCTGGCTGACACATAGAAAATAGCTGAAGAGTTTCCATTCCAGCCACCAATGAGAAAGCTAAGGTATTTATTCATTCAAGACCCTGAGCTATTTCCAAGGGTATTAACTCTTCAGCACTTCCCATCCACCACGCACACTGCTGACAGTGTTTCTGAAGCCAGTAAAACTCCCTCTGGATTGCAGAGGTTACATTTGCAATGTTAATTGTAGAAGTAAACGTAGAGAGGCTGTGGATGAGGATATGGGTACTTTCTCATTGCCTCCCATTTTCTCATGAGCTATTTTCAATAATGAAAGATTTCTTTTTTAACTCATTAAAAAAATTAAATTGCTATCTAACTACAGCATACCCCTCATATGAGTTAAAAAGGAAATTGTCGATACTGAAAACTTTGTGAGCCTAAAAGATGTCAATGAAAATTTGGGGACTTAAGCAGAGTCGTATTGTAGAAGGTCCAGCATCGTTAGACTACTTTTTTTACTCTTTCCTCTTTTCCCAGTTCTCCTTACTGATTTGATCCCCCTCTCTCTCTGAAGCAGAATAAATTTGTGAGAATAGATTTAGTGGTTATCTCCCTTTTCTATGGCTCTTTTGTGCATTCTCTTGGAATTTGTTTCCTCACCAAAAAAAAAAATTATTTCAAACGAATTCAGTGTCATCCCCTAGAGAAATGCTATCCAGTGATATTTTCTTGAAATTCATCAGAGCAGTTGGGCAGATAAGGAAATTGAGACACGTTCCAAGGTTAAGAAATACCACAAGTCTTCTGCTTAGAGCTTAAAATTCTTCCTCAGGTGAGGCTGCTTCTTTTCATGGGTTAAGCAATGTAAATAAATATTGAACAGGACTTGGTCACATGTGAATTAGAGTTACTTTACTTTCTCCTGCCCTATGTTGCCAGAGATAGCTGGATGGGCAGAATGATGGAGAGTAGCTTCTAGTTACATGGATAAAAGCCTAGAAACTCACCCCTCTTTCACTCCGAACAACTCTCAAATGACCTATTTGTCCTTATATTTTGATGGTGTAGGTCAACCTCACCTGACAGGTTTGGTGGTTTTATTTTCCTCCAGCCTCTTCCGGTTAGATTTCAAGATGAATCCTGATGAGGGTCAGGAAGCATAGTTTTCTAAGGAAATAATAAATTTTCTCAGTGGCAAAATAAAGACTATATTAATGCATGTTTAAAATGTTACAGAAAGTTCATTTCAGTTATCTAAGCAGTTTTGAGCTTTCATTCCTAGCTCATGATTGTCAAATTATAGAATAGAAGCATGTTTTGTGAAAATTCTGCTTTTAGACTTCATCACGATATTGTTTACATTTGCTATTTTGGGTGGAGGATGCCCGATAATGTGCTTCTCTTACTGTGAATGATGAACACACGTGAGATCGTAGGAGAACATCTCTGTCATTGAGCCATTGGGACCTTGCACACAGCCCCACAGACCCCCCAGGCAAAGGCTTGAGGCAGCAGCTTATACGAGTCTTGGAGGAGCTCTTTGGGATCCTTCCGGAAATGAGAGCACGGGAGGCCTGTGAGTAGTTGCTCAGAGGCTGTCTCTCATTTTCCTCCCTATCTCCTCTGTGAGGCTACCAGGAAATACTTTCTCATTGCCTCCTGGATCCTGATGAGTGTTGGCTTTCTGTCCTGCCTCCCTTCGAATAACCACTGAGCTCCAGTCTAGATTTTACTCCTCGGCGGTGCGATATAGCCTACATTTTGTATTGTACTTGTCTGGTATCCTCCTTTCTGTACATAAGACAAGGCCTGGGATGCTGACACTTTTGTCTAATCTTCCTTTTGCTAGAAGTAATGACCTGAATCTAAAAGGGGCTTACTGTATTTTTACCAGCCAATCAGGCAGGCCTTAGTAGTGACATTGACTTCTGTTGTGTGCTTTATAGTGATAACCCCTTATCAAAAAGTGAGAGCCTCCCCTTTACTCCCAAGACCCTTGCTGAGGAGCAGAACTTCACTTTCAAAGTTACTGCAATTTCATGATAGTATAGAAAAAATAAAATCCTAAACATATTCCTCTATTGGCAGTGGAGAACTTCAACTTTATTTAATTCCTTGAGTTGCAAAGATTGGCATGTTTTTTTTCCCCTTTCTCTAGGAATTCCCCTTAAAATAGAATGATAGTATTTACTCTGGGGAACTCTCATATCAAAAAGTTGCTAAATGGAGCCAAAATACTGCAAGGACATATACAGTGAACCTTTGTTGATGCGGACATTGTGAATCAAGACGTCTGCACACATGTTAACTCATAGGAATCAAATCAAAGTCCATCTTCTCAAAATAAATGCCCAAAGAAAACTGTGACCTAGATGCTACCTTGCTTTAAAATTTCTTTGTATATGGATGTTTGGCTATTTTATCTGATATTATTATTCCATACACAGATTTGGATGATAATGCACATGGAATTCAGCTTTAGCTTATCTTTTAAGACCCTTTATAATTCCTTAAATAGTCCATCCCTTGAAACAACCCTGCATTGTGATCTGAGATCCAGCTCCTACTAACCTCTCTGACTACACATTGAGTTGAGCACCTGCTATGTACCAAGACCTTTAATGGGTAGTCTCTTATTTTGCATCATCTAATAGTTGCAACAATCCCACGAGGTATAAAATGTTATCTGTATTTTTATACAAGGAAACTGGAGCCAAAATATATTTAGGCGTCCTGGACAAGGTTCTAAGCCAATCAAGGGTATAAGTGGGTTTGCAATTCCTGACACCAAGCCTGTTTTCTTTCAACTTGGCTTCACCTCCATTCATGCGACAACCATGTTCAATGGTGATACAGTGGAATGTTTTTATAGCTCTCCTTGTGATAGTGAGGGTGAAGTTGACTTTATTTTGAACTCACTGCTCAGAAACAATGCAGAAGGGAACCTTGTAGGTAAAAACTTTTAAATGATGAACTGCATTTAGTTTCCCTAAAGTCTAAAAAATCTGAAGGTCTGGATTATATACTGGATCAACTAAACAATCAGCACAGTCCAGCATTCTATCACTGATGTAACAATTTTCATGTTTATTAAAATCTATGGTAGTGTTCTTGCTACATCTAAAGCTCAGGTGCTTGAGGTTAGACTCTAAAATCTCTTGGTTATAAAAGTCAGAGATGTTGGAAACAGACTCTATGCAGAAATTTTTGTGCAATATATTATGTTTTGAAAGCATCCTAGGGGAATCTAGGGTTTCAAAGCAATGTCGTTAAGTTTTAAAAAAATAGAAAACTACATATCCAAATTATTTCACTTAAATATTTATTGACTCACTGTAGTCCCTGCAATGGACCAAGTAGGTACTAGGAGTTTGGAATTCAAAAACAAGTGAATCAGATAAAAGTTGTCCTTAAAAGCAAATGTGAAGCTAAGCATTTCTCCAGGAATAGCTGTTGTCACTGCCTGAAATATTTCTGAGATTCTGTTTTTGATATTTCCCTTAGATTCTTAGGGAGTACTCTTAGGTAGATACCTGCCCTCATGTCTGATCTCTGTCCTTTAAAGTTAAATTTCATTTGCTCCTATAAATAGTCCCTCATAAGGATTTGGAGACTCTAACAGAGCTCAGCTACTTGCTTCAAAATGTTGAGGGGCATATATCACCTCCTCTTTCTGGACAGGTCATAAAGATCATAATTTTTGAACCTTCATCCTCAGAAGGGATGCCTGTTGAGTTGTGATGTAGAAAGGCAACGTCCACTTAGTGGAAGGACCATTTGAGTCAAGGCTGGCAATAAATGGGGTGAGAGATTTCACAGCCTACTTGATTGTGATTTGTGTCTGAAATTTGAATTTGGGAAGTGGTCAAAAATCATGAGCAGTAAGGCTATGGTATTCCATAGTGAGCAATCTATGCTAAGAACATTCACCTGTTTATAAGGGCTCAGGAAAGATGTGCTGAAATTTTTAATTGACTTGTTGAGTAAGCTGATGGTAAATTTCTTTTTTGAAACATGTAATTTGACTACAGATGAAGAGAAGATTATTATTTAGTAAATAAATTTTGTAAGTCATTCACTCATGCACTACAATGAGATCCTTTCTTTGGAGAAGACCTAGATTAGGAAAATTTCAAAATCAGGTGGAAACTATGACAACTCACTACAATAAATAGATATACTGAATTACTTGATGTGTATTTGTATGTACTGTTGGCTTTGTTTTACACACTTTCTTATTTTATTCTCTCAGTAACAATGTAGGTACGTACTGTCATAATTGACAACACAGAGATGTTTATAAAAGCAAAATGGCTTGTTGAAGGTTATTCAACACGTAACAGCTCTGGTGTTAGAATTCAGGAATATCTGATTCCAAATTATGAACTCTTTTTTATACATCATTGCTGTTCAAGATGTAAGGAGAGCTCTTGGACCTGAATAGATATTTTGGGGAGTTCCTTTTTGAAAGTTCATTACTTTGTGCATACTCCATATATAAAGCCCAGATTTATCTTCCTGCTTCTTGGCCACATGCCTTTGTAAGTTTTATTTATTTCTAAATGAGATACATACTGAATGTCAGAAATCAGAGCATATATTTAATAAACAAATTAACTTCAATCTTGGAAGCAGAGATTTGTTTCACTTCTGAAGTAACATTATGATGAACGTTAAATGCTTTAAAGACTGAATGCCCTTCCTTTTAAAATGCCACATGCCCTCTGCACTCAGGTTGTCTTCTCTTCTCTGACACAAACAGCCTGATTCCCATGTGACATATTCAAAGGTTGCCCTGTACAGACTCATTTACAGTGACTCCAGTTAAGTCACACTTTTAAAATTGTTCCCAAGAGATCTGGCTCAAATAGAGGAGAGCCGACTGCATTAGCCAACACACACAGCCGAGCTGAGTGACAGGCATGTTTAATCTGCTCATTTCAAACCTCTGTGGTGCTCTGTCGCTTCACAATGGCACTGCCTATAAAGCCAAGGCTGTTAAGTCCTTTGACTTGGCTCCATCCAGGATTATAGCAGCATTTAAAGCAAAGCAATCCATTACAGGGCAACTATGCCCAGATGCTAAACTCAGCTCTTCTGGAAGATAAGCATTTTGGTCAGGACAGTAGCCCCAAGTAATAAGACAAAGGGTTCAGACTACTTTGTCTGGAAGTGGAAGCCCTTCAGTCTGTACAACTTCACATTGTGCTGCGTGAGTCAAGAATCTTCCACCCCAAGAAGAAAAAACAAAAACAAAAACAAAAAAACAAAAGGAAAAAAAAAGAATCCTCCACACCATGTGACTTTGTCATCTTTCTTTTCCCCCACACTTTCTCATTCTTAACTCTACATCTCAAGCCGCTCCTTTTCAACACACTTGCAGTCAGTATGAATTTAGTCAGATGGCCCTTAAGATGATTTCTAGCACCATGCTATGGTGCTCTCCAGCCTCTCTTCCACTGATCTATGGACACCACTCCCCCTGCAGAAAGGTGGCCTGGCAGGACTACAGGAGAGCTACATAAAAGGCATGTATTAGAGCCGATAAAGCTGGCAATGTCAAGTCACTTGTCTCTCTCAAAATTCTAGAATTTTCTTTCACTCTGTGTGTATTTAATCCCACATGCTCTCTCCTCATGACAGGATTATTGGTTTTATACCCATGCTTGGTCTCTGCAATAAGACTGAATCTTCTTGAGGAGCAGCAAATGCCTTATCTGACTTTCATATTCCCACACTTCTCTTTATACTCCTGAGAACTGAGCAAACTTTTGACCAATTTTGTCAGGTTTTGAAATTTTATTTCTGTTTCCTAATATCCATGCATGTCTATATCTCACTTCTCTAGAGCATGCAGTGACTTCAAATTCCAGATTTTAACTGCTTTTAGTGGAGAAAATTTAAGGCCAAAAAAAAAAATCTTTGAAATGTATTGATTTTACTTACCATCTTCCCTTCTCAGTAGGATTTATGTCCTAAGGAAAATATATCTACATACTTAAGGATCAACTCCCAAATCTACTAGCAGGCGAATCTTGGTTTAGAAGACAAGGAGTCATAACTCTACCTTGATACCTCATGGATTTCTACTTGATCTCTCTTGCCTAAGAAAAAAATAATTGCCACAAAAAATGAATCAACGATGGCAGTTTCAATAATTATTTTATATAGCTGTATAGATTAAAATAAACAAAAACAAATGTAGTATATTGGTATGCGCAAGCTTAACACAAGATTACCTTGGCTCAGTATGTGATGCTTCTTCTTCTAGATGTACACACTTGGGTACATCACATAATATTTCTACCTCAGTTTCATCATACGTAAGGCAGGTATAGCAGTGACATTTATCTTCTAGGATTGTTATAAGGATTAAAATTAGTATGACAAGTAATGTGTTTAGAGCAGAGACTGGACAAAATGAGAACTCAACTTACATTAGCTATAACTTTTATTTGTTTCTCATCAGTATCACGCCTTTACATAATTTTGATCCCTCCAGTTTATAGATGAGAATACAAGGGATCCTACATTAACAGTACAATAGCACATTGAATGATAATGTGTGTCTGAAGAACCCAGATTTTTTGACTTCAAATCCTGTGTTCTTCCTTCACTGAGTGAAATTCATCAAAGGACACCCTTCCTTTTTTTTTTTGATAGCAATTATCTAAGATTACCTTTTATGTACTAATGTCTGTTGTCCACAAATTCCCACTAAGATATGATCTTGATGATGGCATGACATGTGCTTGTCTTGTTTGTTGAAATATCTCTGGGGCCTGACACAATGCATGCTACATAAGTATCCATAGAATGAATGAATGATTAGACTATAAAGTATATCTGTGTTTGGGGTGGGTGGTATTTTCAGCCTTTTCTCCCTTTGCAAAGGAGCTATCTCACCTCTGCTAGATACTTGTTCACATGGCTGGAGGCACATCCAAATGAGGAATTCTAGATATTGTGATTGGCCAGAACCTGACGTGTTGAAGATTATTATCAGGGAGGTAGCCTCCATTCTTTATAACCTCCTGCATTTCACACACCAACAGGTCAGATCAGTCAGAGACTCTCTGGATCCTCTTTTTATTTCTTCTCTGTTGCTTTCCTGTGATTATGAAGGTGAGTGGATTTCAGCCTGAACCACAGGGAAATGCACTTGTTCTAGGGCTTGGTAAGTGTTTTGATGGGGTCTGAGGAAAAAGCTTAGCATTGGGACTGGGCTAAGAGCCAAGTATGAGACCCCTACATAGGCTGGATTGTCAGTCTTAGTGTTAAGAAAAGTTTGTATCAGAGCTTTACAGCCTGTCACTAAGCAGCTCTGGGTTCACATTTTGCCATTGATCTTTGCATTTAGATTCCTTAGAACATCAGGAGAGGTGAAGAGATGATTGGCTGGAGAGGAAAGAACTTGGGCAACCTTGGGTCCTTGACCATAATGTCACTAAACATTTAGCTTCACCTTCAGCAGGCCTTGTCTCCTGCATGGCTATGACCAAACTTGTGAGAAAACAGAGAACAGTTTTCTTTTTGGCTAACTTAATGCTCATTTTATTAAAGCTATTTACTCAAACCTATCTATTCCTGAATCTCATGGGGTTCCAGGTCTGGGAAACACCTGTCGGGATCCACACATAAGTACTATAGGTTTATGCGGAAGTGTGTAACTTAGTGATTAAAAGCTCTGGGCTTTAATATCCAAAAAGTATTACGATGCTACCCCTTTATAGGTTGTGTGAAATTAGGAAAGAAACAAGACCTGATTTCATCAGTAAAATGTCAGCAATGCCTAAGAAAATATGTTGGATAATGTTGGTAAAATGCTTATCATAGTGCCTGCTGCCTTCTAATGGGAATCAGACAGGGAATGACAATGACCTCTGTGTGTGTGTATAGGTGGGGGTGGGGATGAGGTGCTTATGATTCATGGGCAGGAGGCAGTGTACACAAACTAGAATCACAAGGAAAATGGGAAAAATTGCAAGAGGCATAGCAAAGAATTGATATGGCATAAATCACTTTATATAATTAAAAGTGAAGCAGATGACTGTTTTTTTTAAATCATCTAATTTTTGCTTTCCTAATTAGAATATTAAAATAAGCACAGAAGTATTGTCAGTCTCAGTGTATTTTTCAGAAGATAAAGAATGAAAGAATCTAGAAAGCAAGCACTGACTGAGCCCAGGATGCTTGATGTGCATTAAGGCAGGTGTAACCCCCTGGATTTGCACGACTAGTACATGAAAAAGAAGCATCTATCATCTTCGGGGCCATCAAAGCCTTAATGTATGAAGCTCAGTCATGTCTTGGCTCCAAATATTGAAAGTCTGCTGGGGCGGGCACCAGCCAGAGACATGGTCTCCCCAACTCTCTTCCACAGTTGCAGCCTTTAGGTTTCTGTTCCCAAATACTGTCATGAAGTGACCAAACAATTTTGGGCTTTGGGTACGGATGGGACTTGAAATTGGTTCAATAAATCTCTTGGATTTCTCAAATGGCAAGGGCCCCAGTGTTGTTTGTTTACACTTTTGCACCTCTTGTTGTTTCAGTGATGCAATGTGTCAGCACTGCTGAGAGAAGCCCCTGAGGGACGTCCCTGGGAGCCAAGCTGTGAATTTAAAGGCAGCTCTTCTGGAGCGACATTGGTGATAACAACCTGAGCCCTGTAATCTGCTTTCTGTTAGTTTGATGAATATTTATGGAAACAGTCAATGTGCCAGTCACAGTGAGAGATGTTTCCGGAGAATTCCATCATTCATTTCTTAGAACAAACATGTGTGAGAGCTGTCATTGCTGTTTTCCGAATAACAGTGCAGAAACAGTTGTAGCTAGATTAAACACCTTGTCCAAGTTCACACTGCAAACTTGTGGTTGGGCCATGCCTACTATCAAAATGTCATTTTTCTAGATTTATTTTTCTAATTATTTCCTAATCAAGCTGAGAATTTGGCTTTAAGTTCCCAAGTCAACGTATTTCTTGGAAATGTAATCTTTATTTTACTGTTTGTTCCCCTTAAAAACGCTAAGTTATTAGTGTTTCAAAATGTGGAAAAGAAGCCATACATTAGCATATCTATATTTTTCATGGATGGACACCAGGATGCCTGAAATTATTTGCATTTTGTTTCATCTGTGTGTGTATGTGCATTGCAGGAAAGGAGTGTCAGGGTATGCTTCATATCCTCGGAGAGTTTCCAACTCCACAAAACACACAGCAATTGTTAATTCTTGTCAGAATTCAAAGTAATTCTATAAATATTTCTTTCCTAATCAGATATCTCTTCTTATTTGATCCAAAGAAAAATAATATATAGCAAAATAAAATGCATCATTATTTATGTTCCATCCTGGAAGAAATGTGAGTCCCAAGATATCTAGAAAGTTGGTTTCCTTATTAAACATCACTTACAGAAGATCATTTAAATATGAATCATCTTCATTTCTTGTCAACCTGAAGACTGATTTAAAACCATGGAGATCAACTTAAATTCTGGACAGAGGAAAAAAAAGGATGATTATGACTCCAACTGGAAAATAGCCACCTTATTATGTATCAAAATCACGTCTGGTTAAAATTACTAGCATTTCCTATCTCTATAGGATCTTGAAAGTTGGGAAGTTCCAACTGATTTTTATCATGTCCTTTTAGTGTAGAAGGTTGAAAAGTTGAGTGGGCAAGGAAATAAAAGTCATACATTCAAAGAGGTACCATCAAGAGAAATGATTGAGACAGTAAAGATTAATTCCATGCTAATCCATTCTGATTTGGAAGACTGCTAATTAGTTATTGAGATTCACAATTAATTGGATACAGAGCAAGACCTTGATGGACCTTCATCAAAGGAAGACAGATCACTTTTCAATATTATATCAAAGGAACAGAAGTTTATTATAGTATAATATATTTTTTAAAGGCTTATGCATCCAGTTTTATTGGCCTAAACTTTACCTGTATGTCTTTGTCAGGACTTGGTGTCACAGTTTTGCCAGTTAAAGAAACAAATTGTAAAGTGTCCCTTTCTCTTTTTATTTTTCCATACGTATTATTTTATCCTTAAATGTTTGACATAATTTATAAGTAAAACCATTTGGATCTGAAGGGCTTTTTATCAGAAAATTATTGATTACAAATCATTTATTTAATATACAGGGCTACTCAGATTATCTTGAGTTAATTTTGGTAACATGATTTTTTGAAAAAATGTCCTTCTCATCAGAATTGTTGAATTAATTGGAATGAAGTTGCTTATAACATTCCCTATTTTTAAATTTCTGTAGATGCTGTAATGATATTTCCTCTTTTACTCCTAATATTGATAACATCTTTTTCTTTGTCTTTTCTTTAATTCATCAGCTAGAGCTCATTAATTTTTAAATTGTTGTATAAGAATAAACTGTGAGTTTCATTAATTTTTTTATTGCCTATTATCAATTTCATGGTTTTATGCTTTTATTTGATTATTTGATTTCTCCTGCTTTCTTTGGCTTTAATTGTTCTTCTCTTGGCATTTTAGCACTGATGTTCAAATAATTTATTTTAACTTTTTTATTTTCTAATATAGATATTTTTAAGTAACGATTTCCCTTTAAGCACTGCCTTACTTGCACTCCAAAATTTTTATGTTATATCTAATTATCCTTCAAACTTCCCTTGTGGTATCATCGTGCCATCAGTTACTTAGTAGTGTTATGAAATTTTCAAATATCCTTGTCTCCTTTCAATATCTCATTATCATGGACATCTAAGTTAATTCCCAGACTTACTTTGTGGCTCAACATATGTTCTATCTTCAGAAATGTTCCGTGTACACTTGGAAAGAATGTATAATCTTCAGTGTTTGAATCCAATGTTCTAAATATTAAATGTCAAGTGTTTGCTGTTCACATATCTTACATCCTTATTGATTTAGTTCTGTCTACTTGTATCAGCTACTGAGAAAGAGTTTGTGACAATCTTCAACTATGACTGGGATTTGTCTATTTATTATTTAGTTAATGTTTGAAAGTAATTTTTAGAAAATTTGAAATGTGTCCTTTTGTACAGGAATTTTTAAATATTTTCTGAGTATTTTGTAAATTTTGTGATATTAATAAATCATGTTCCCCTTCCCCCAAATCTTATCTAATTTGTTGCATATTATCTACAAACCAGCAAAAATAACTAAAACATATTTAAAAAGAATCATGTACAATACACTTTTAGATTTTAGCTAATTTATTTATCAGGGAATGCCAGATCAGTTCTTGTTGATGTTGTAGTTTTATCTTGAAATACTGATAAATCAATAACTGTCTCTGTTTTGAAAATACATTTTGTGTACTTTGAAAAGTAATAATTAAATTATAAAATAACAGTTAATGGTTACAAGCTGGAAATTCCATCAGTTAAGGGACAGCAGGCTAAAAATCCCATCACTTTTGAGATTTATTCACCACAGAGAAGCTTCCAAGAAAATTGAAAAAAAAATTGGTTTATGGTCTCCTTCTACATTAGTATCTATTATTTTCAAGATTTACTAAAATGTTCCCAAAAGACACATTAATCAAAGTGAATACTCAGGTATAAATCAAAACTGTCTCCTTTAGGCTAATATCCTATTGCAATACTAATAGGATCCATAAAAACATTTTACACTGAAAATGAATGAATATTGCTGGAAATGGAAAATGCAAGAGCTTTTTCTTTTCTTTGACAATCATCTATGTCTTATAAAACTCAGATTCGTTATCTAACATATTTGAATCACTAGATAGCATCAGTTTCTTTAATTTTCAAATAATTTCTGGAATTCAACTTTTCTGTACTGACTGTACATTGTATAAACCACTAAGATTATCTGTGATAATAGGGAGCTCAAGAGTGTGTGATTGAAATCCACAGATAAGATAAAAAACTTATTAATAGTAAAATTGATTGGTTATAATTTTACTTCTCAGCAATTCTTCATTCATGAGAAGGGACTGACAGCAAGGTCGGGAGCAATTTTGGATAAGGTCTACCTTATCTGAAAGACAAAATGTGGATGAAAAAAGAAAGGAAGTATTTTGGATAATCTGCAAATTGAATCACTGGTTCCTAAATAATTCAGTGTTGACCATATGAAAATTATCTTCTGCGTTTTTCCTAATTTTTATATTATTTAAAGCCACTGATCTCATTTATTATTCAGGTTTTTAGAGCTGAAAGAGATATTACTAACCATTCAGCTCACACTTCTCCCTAAAAAGCAAATAAACAAAAGTAACAACAGCCACAGATCCTATGCATGCAATTTGGTTTTCCTACTTTCAAATTTTTCCATGCATTCTGGTGCCTTATGTTTTTTCCAATGACAATCTTATGTCTCTGTAAATCTGATGTAAATTTTATGAGTCCACTTAGAGGATTTTTGGGATAAGACAAACATTTAAGTCAGTGAACTTTGATTAAAGCAGATTACTTTCCATAATGTGGGTGGGTCACATCCAGTCAGGCCTGAAGAGAACAAAGGGACAGACCTTAAGCAAGAGGAAATTCTCTATCCTTCTGGCCTTTGGACTAGTATCAGAACATTGACTCTACTTGGTCTTTAGCCTACCATCCTACACAGCAAGTTTGGACTTGTCAACCTCCATCATCATGTGAACTAATTCCTTATAATAAATTTCTTTCTATGTATGTATACATTATATTAGGGTTCTCCAGAGAAATATAACAAATAATTTTATAGTATATATGTGTTTATTCTTTACATATATATATATATATATATATATATATATATATATATATATATACACACACACATTTATTATAAGGATTTATTATAAGGTATTGGCTTGCGTGATTATGGAGCTCAGAAATCCTATAATCTGATATTTGCAAACTGGAGACCCAAGAAAGATGATGGAGTGTGAAGGTCTGAGAGCTAGAGAATCAGTGGTGCAGATTCCAGTCAGTCTGCAGGCCTAAGAACAAGGAACACTGGGGGACCAGAGAAGATCAATATTCCAGTTCAAGTAGTTAGAGAGAAAGAACACCCTCCCTTCCTTCACCATCTTGTTCTATTCAAGCCCTCAATCGATGGGATGGTGTGCACGCAAACTGGGGAGGGCAATTCACTTTGCTCAGTTTACTAGTTAAAATAAACTGATTTCAGACAAATCCAGAAATAATGTTAACCAGATATCCGGGAATCCTGTGATGCAGTCAAGTTTGACACTTAAAATTAACTATCAAAATATCCTGTTGGTTCTGTTTCTTTGGAGAACTCTGACTGATGCAAAGAGTTTATGAAACAAAATTTCATAACACTATTGATAGGCATAGGCAAAATCATCTTCTAATTTAATTTAAAGGTAATTAGCTTCCTGATGAAGGTCATATTTTTCACATCCAAGAGAAATTCCCAATTGGAGCACCTGCCTTTGAACATGGGTCTGTCTCCTCAGACCCAAGAATGGGTAAGAATATGGTTTGACCGAGATGATTTGTTGGGTTGTGACACAGAGCCAGAAATCCTCCTGAAATAGAACTTTGGTCAATAAGATTGTTTTAATATATTTAGACAACTTTTCAATCTTTGGAAGATTTTTAGCCTCTGAAAATGGTAACTGACTTCAGTGGTTTTGCCTTCAATGACTCCACTTATATATATTCAGCAAGCAGACATTAAGATAAGTTTTCACAAATTTAAACAAATACATGTGGTATCATGTGGAACACTACAACATACATATATTCTTATAATTTTAGGCAATTTCTCCAACTTCATATTATGCATTAGATTTTGACCATTTGACCAGGGCTCTCCAGGCTTCAGTAAAGTCAACACATCTGGAGAATAATGAGGATACAGTCATCCTGAGCATAAGTTTGGACCACAATACCTGAAGATGGAAATGCTTTCAGGAAGCCAAGTTTCCCTATGGAAAACAAAAACAAAAACAAAAAGAGGAAGACTAAATGGTCGCTAAACACAAAAATCCTCTTGTAGCAACATGTACTTATTTTTTCCTTGCTCAGTGAAAATAAACTGTGACCATCTCTTATTCTTGTTCAATAATGCACTATGAGGTTTTGTGGGTCATTTCTAAGAAGAAAATTTGTATATTTGTAGTAACAGAGGAAAACCTGTTCTATCAAAGATTCTCTTTGGTGAGAAAATTGTTCTGTCTTATTTCCTATACTTCAGTGATATATTAGGAGAAAACTTGTCCTAATGAAGTAACATGTAGGTGGACGTTTCCACTTGACATGGTGGAGACTGGTTGCAGACAGACAGATATGGGCACCCATTCTGCCTAGTGCCCTTCAAGACCTAAGCACCTGTGCCAGCACTAGGATCAAGGGCCATGGTCTTCAAAGAACCAATTATGACTTCCATTTGCAGGCAGGGTCTAGAATCCACAAACATAACATTTACTTTGCATTTTCAAAGAGAAAAGGGCAGCCAAACTCTGGGCTGATTTTTCTCTCTTGGATGTCTTGGGATTTCCTTCTCTAAAAGCAAAACCTTAAGACCTGGTGCTGAAAAGAGAAGCATGCTAGCAAGTTCTGAAACTTGATGTCATTAGAATCTGCCTTCAGAATTCACCCAGGAAGAAGACCCAAGGGTAGTCTGCTGAATAGACTCTATACATTGTCCTGTGATGGATTTGATCATTAAATCAGAGCAAGGGATTGTTACAGATGATAAAAGAGATGCATCCAAAATTCTTTAAAACTGTATGCTGATCATGAAAAAATCTTAAGAGAAGTTATCAATATATGACTCTTTTTTCTCCAACTATTCCCTTGGAATTTTCTTTCAGTAGGGATATTCTTTCTATTCCTTGCACAAAAACTCCAAAGGCTTACACTTGTTCTGCTCATTCTCTGCTAAAGTCTTAAGTGGACTTTCTATTACAATTAAAGTCTCTATCAGAATGCCTAGTCCCATGTGACAATTAAACTGCTTTATATCTTCTCAAGCACAGAAGCCATATATTAATTTTCCTAATACTCACACTGAAATTCCCCTTACCAGGCTGAAGTTGGAATAATACTCTACACTCTCCTTTTGGAAGGAGACCGCAGAAAATTTTTCTTCAAGGAAATACTATTCACAAAATTTTCTCTGAGACATTTTTATATATTTCTCAGGTGATCAAGAGGCACTGATAAACATAAAACCATCAATATGTCATTTGCTTTGAATACTTGTATTCTTTTCCAGCAACTAAATTTGATGTCTACATCTATTCCATCCTTGGATCTCAGTTGAAATTTAAATGCAATCAATTCATTCCATAATGAGAAATTATCTGAAACTGAGAAACATGATATCAAACCAGGGCATTTCTGGGAAATGAGTACTAAGGGAAATATTCACAATTGGAGTTTTCCAAGTTAAGAGAATTCTGAGGATGTGCTTCTTACTCATACATTTGAGGCAAATTGCAATTCCTGAGAAGAAAGAAATCCTTGGAAACGTGAGATCAGTTTCAGAGTCAGATCAATTCCTGTTACAAAGCAGACAGTTGCTACAAGAAAGAAATCCCACATATGTGAGACACATGGATAAGCACATTAAATACACTTCATGTCAAACTAAATTTCATAGTCTCTATGTAGGCAGAAATTCTATGAAAATAATGAATGTGGGAAATCCCTCACCAAAAATTTATCTCTTGCAATATAAGAGGATTCATATTGGAAATAAATGTTAAGAGTGCAGTGAAAGCAGTGAAGTCCTCAATCAAAAGAATCAACATTTCAGAATGAGAGGATCCATTCTAGAGACAAACCTCACAAATACAGTGAATATAAAAAAGTATCTGTTGTGAAGTAATTTTCTCATTAAACATTATGGGATCTGCAATATATTAGCTTTCTTCTCATAATATTATTCTACTTTCTTTAAAAGTGAATCGAGATAGTCTCACTATGCATGAAAAACAGCATTGTTGATCTACAAAAACACTTTGATTATCTAGGAATTAAAGTTTATTCTGGGAAGATGCCAGTGCACTGCTGTCTTCATTCATGGAGGTTTCAATTTTTCAGTGTCATTAACATTGATGTATAAAAATATGAATTAATTGATGTAATAATTCATTTGATGTTTTTATATCTAGTGGTTGCTCAAGCACTGTGTGGGGAAGCAAGACAGTGTCCTAAGTTCCATACTGAATTTGTTGAATTGGAATCTTTGGAGACAGAACTCCAAATCTTCATCCCACCAAGTAAACCTGGTGAGGCTGAGGCAAGTGGTTGAGAAACTCTCTTAGGACTTTACATGTTGCTTTTTGAAGTTCTACACACTAATTTAGGGCAATAACAACCCTGAGTGCCTAAGGGAACCACTGAAATCCTGTATAAAAAGCTGCATCAGAGGTTCAGAGTTTCCAACATAGTTTCCAAGACAGGCAGACCAGGAAAGAAAGTGTAAAAGAGGGTTTATCAGTGGAGTAGAGAAGGAGGTAAATATTTAAAGTACACATTTCTGGAGTTTTCAAGTTGAGAACACAGCTGGAATATCATGCTAGATGTTTTGTTGTTTGTTATCTTTTGATAGTTCGAATTAGATAATGTAATGGGTTCTGAGTGTAAAATAAATGTTCATTGAGTATAAAATGCAATGGTCTGAGTGTAAAATGAATACTTATTTTTATGTATAATAGTGGTTGTAACATTAACTTCTTCTGTAATCTGTTTGTGGAGTATAGAAGACATGGTCTTGTCTCTTAGCTCTTTATTCCAGTCTCCTTCTTGCTATGTGCAAGGTTTCATCCTATCTTCCATCTTTTGCTTATAAATCCCTCCAATCAGGAATGGTTTTCCCTTTCCTCTTTGCCTGTCTGAATATGATCATCCTCCACAGCCACTGTCAGAGATTTCCCCGATGACTGCATGTAGCTCTCTTTCTTCACAGAAGTGTGGCAGCCATAATATTTCTCCATGTAATTATACACCAGGCTATATAAGGCTTCCTTGTACTTTCCTTTTTTTGTAATTAAAAAAAAATTTTACTATCATTTTAATTTTTAAAGAGAAGAAAGGTCTTGTCTTTTAGTTCCTGCAGACTCATAATTCATAGCAGATACTTGGCATGTTTGCTTCATTAAATCAAGTACATATTCAAATTCCTGATTTTACTTCTTTTCATAATTGTGGTTTAAACTGACACTATTTGGGCTTATTTGAACTTTCTTAGACTCCAGAGTCACAAAAGTAAGAATTTATTGAAAGATCCCATTAATGAAATTAAGCATTCACAATATTAAATAATCAAAACACCTGTTTCAATTGTACTACATATTCTTATTCTCAAATAATCAAAATGGAATGATTATCCATAGTCTTGGACAACATATAGCTGCTTTGCTTTTTATACTCATAGCAAACTGTATTTTAAAAACAGGGAAGGGTAGGTTGGTATATTTTATACATAAGTAAACCTCAGAAAAACAGACTTGTTTTATTAAGTTCCAATTAGTGGTATAATTTCTAATCTAATTTTAGAAGATTATTTTGAGATGTTTAGAAAATGCAGGTATCTAAGTATGGTTCGATATGTTATTTAATAGCAGAATTGATCTATTGACATAAGATGTAAATGTTCTGGTTGATGAATTGTAAACAACTTGATATTGGCCTCAGAAGCACTTAATATTTATTTTATTTACTATATAAACAGGATCTTGTTTTCCCATTTCTGGTAGTAATTATAGACAATCAGATGTTTATGAACAGTCTATAGAGGTCTTTATTTCAAAGCAACATATCATCAAAGCCTTACAAAGGTTATCCTCCAGAAACACAATTTCCTGCACTTCTTTAAAACCAAAGAGAAAGAATGAAATGAGGACAATATCTGATACAAGAAATGTACATTCCACTTACCGGGAATGCACACATCTATTTGTATAGCCCTAGAACTTCAGATCTGGCTCACAGATTTGATTCTCTAATCGAAGGAAGCAAGGGATCTCCACTGATGGTTTCCTGAAATGCGATACAAATAATTTGTACCAGTGAGTAGACATTGAAGCAAGACTCTGAGACTATGCATTGCCACTGAAGTTAAACATAAGAGGAAATTCAATAAAAATGCATTCTGACAAGAAATTACTTTTTATGGTATTCTAAGTCAGGAATAACACTGGAAGGAATGCAGAACTAATTAAGTATCGCATTTTTCTTTGCCTCCACACCCCAGAAAGAGAAGTATAGTTGAATGGATGGATCAAATAAGTCCAGACAAGTGTTTAGAAGTGGTAACAGAAAAAAAAGAGTCTTTAATAAAGCAACTTCTGAAAAGAGTAGGCAGTAAAATTCAAACCCCCAACCTCACATAGTCTGAACACAGTGGTGGAAAACAAAGAGTATGAGAACCAGACTTTCATCAAAATGGACAATTAAGTGACATGCTGGAATGCATGTAATGAATGGACCCGACAATACCTGTACCATCCTCAGTATGCAGAACAGCCTTCCCAACCTAAAATTCCCCAGCAGTTCCCGCCAAGGCTTAGACATTGAACAGCTAGTAAATACCACAGCTGAACCATCCTGCTTGTTTCTATATTAAACCATATTAAAATACATTTAAACAGTCCTGCTCTTAGCTCTTATTTTAGGGTTGATGGCAGATGATGCATTCCAGTGATAAGGCAAATAAGAGTGGAATCCTTTAAATGTTAGATAATGAATCAATTTAATAAGAGACTACCATTGGAAGATCAAAATCTCTCATTAAACTTTGCAAATATCATCCTTGATAAGTAAATAATTTATAAATATGGATTTTAATTAAAAGGAATAAAAGAACATTTAGTTCTACTTAGGTATGGTATTTAATGCAGCTCTGGGCTTCAGTATAGAACATTAAATGATCCATGGCTAATCCAGGCAGGAATTGTGGTTTCTGTAATATAGGGAGAGAGCTATTTTCTATAACTTCTTTCTAAATTTGGTAACAGACAACCTAGGAACCTCCTTATATTCTTTTTACCTGTAGCTTGCCTTCCAGTCCCCAGAACGGTATGAAGGAAGGCACATTGTAAATTCTCAGCACTACTTCTGTACGTTAGGGGCTGCAGAGCTGTGAAGGCAGGTCTTTGGAAAGGGCAAGGCCATAATAAAGGAAGCCAACTCGAAATGAGCTATCAACTTCAGAGGCGCTGACTCCCTTTACCTTACCTTCACACAGAGGGAGGCCATTAAACTCTGACAAACAAAAATGGTTTATAGGCTCCTGGCATTTTAGATTCAGAAAATCCCATTTCAAAGCCTTGGAACACATTCAAAAATGCACGCAAGAAACCCCATGGTGCCAGCTGTGTAGGCAGATTTCCTACAGAATGGCAAGTTGATTCTCCTTTCCCTTCCTTGTCAGTCTTTCTGTCTCCAGGGTGTTTAGGACACCTAAAGATTTCGAGTTAAATGCACCTAGATGCTAGAATGAAATGCAACTTTGAACCCCAAGGATGTCCTGCCATTTGCCTTTAAAGTAAACATCTCTTGTCTCTTCAAGAAATCTTATTGTTAAGTGACTCCCTTGTACCTCACTTGGGGTCATTCTATTAGAAAGGCCTCTGAGTTGATTTTGGCAGCCTCCATATTAAAGACCAACGTGTTGGAAGTTTTGAGCAGTTGAGTATATTATCAGAGAACTCTGTGCCCCCTGTGAGTCTACAATGTTGACCAAAATACAGCTTTCCTTTTCTTCTCTGAGAGACCTCCAAGTACTGGGAATTTCAACATAAAGTTTGTAACATGTAAGTTACTGAAAACTTTCTTTTAAAGGCTGGGGAGCAATGAAGCCTAGGAGGCATGTGTATTTTCAGTTCAAGAAAAGAGTTAAGGATGGGGATTTATATTATAGAGTTGTTGATAACATAGATGGTGACAGAAGGCATACACTTGGGTGACATCCTCCAGAGGGAATGTATAGGATGATGAAAGAACTGAGAAAGAAGCCGACATTAGGAGGAGTAAGTTGAAGAGCAGAATCACAGAAAGAAAATTATCAAAATTACAAGAGTACCTGAGTAAAACAAAAACTTAACAATGTATAAGGCTGTAGAATTTCAATAAGAAAATAACTTTTTTTTAAGGTATCACTGATTTTGAAAACAATTTTCCTAGAATAATATATATAGACAAGCTGGACTCTGGGAATAGATTTTCATACTTAGCTGAGAAAGTGCCTAGAAACACAAATGTCCATCTAGGTGATAAAATGCCCAACTACTAACCCTAAGATACAGACAATTGCAAGATTTTTCTCCAGTAGATTCTAACAGAGAGGAAGACATTTTGATGTTTTTCTGGCTCCTGGTTTGGGAGGGTAGATAAAGTCCTTTTGTCCTTTCATTTTCCATTTGTAGATAAGATGTGAAGGGTCTTTCCAATTTCTAAACAAGCATATTGTCTTTTGCTTCTCTTTAGAAAATGTACATGACAATAAACAAAAGAGAGAAGAGTAGATAATTTGTCAGGTGCTTTATTTTTAGGATATTCAAGTTTATAGTTAGTGCATAAATCCTTTCCATCTTTCCTATAGTCCTCTAACTAGATTCTGCTTTGTATTATCATGCAGGCTTTTTATGCCCCCTAAATTTACATTTTACAGATCCTTGGATTTATAGTAGCTCTTCCTTTTGACAGGTCACTATAAGATGTGATATGTCAGCTATTGATTTTATGAGAACATATGTTTATCTGGTTAATTTTCTCCAAAAGATAATGCATAATCTCAGAGTGAGGTCAAGGTCACCTGCTTTGAAGATCAAGCCATTTGTATCTTCAGAGATTAAATACAAAGAGATGTAAAAAGAAAACATTCAAACTTTGCTGCTTATGAGAAAAGCCACAATGGAGCTATAACTGTGTAAGTTAACACTGTAGGGGGAGGGATAGAAGGAGCCGGTTGGGAGAAAAAAAGAGACAGTCTGAACCCAGAAGAGAAAATCAGGTTCAATCCTGAACTCACTCATGAAACTTCACGTGGGCCTCCAGCCTGTAGTGTTGCTTTGATCCTTTGTATATTGACTGTATTTATGTGTACCGTGCTCATAACAGCCCAGGCTTTTTAAGTTACATAATCCAGGTTATCACTTTCTACAGGGTAGTGATTAAGAGCATTGACTGGAACCACTGACTGCCTGAGTTCAAACTCTTACTCTAAAACACATGATTAAACCCTAAAACAATCTGAGCTTTAATTTCCTAGGTGTCATGTAAGATAAATGTTTCATGGTGATTTGGAACATTATATGATATAACATATGCAAAGTGCCTAACATTTAATATATGATAACAGTTTATTATTATTGTAAATCTCAAACAGATCATCAGCTTTTAAGTATGTGGACGTGCATTTCTTAAAACCTTATGATGATCCAGGTGATGTAGTGGGCGCTACAGATCTAAATTAGGCACATCCCCTCTTCTAAGATAACTCATCATTTAATGAGGTAGAAACACCAGCATAACTATGTACGGTTGCGTCAAAGAGCTAGATTAGGGGCCTGAATAACATATTCTGGATTTTCAAAAAGTACATGTGACTCAGCACAGGAGATTCAGGGTGGGCTGAAATGGGTGACACCGAGTCAGTGTGGGGAAGTGGGGTGGGGATTGGAGGAGGCAACCTGGCTGAGAGAGGACCGCAAGAAAAACGTAGGAGATTGCAAATAGTTAACTATTGCAATTAGCTATTGCAAATGTGCAATCTGCAAGCCTAGTTGTGCTGCAGTTTCATTTCTCCTGTAAGAGGGACTTTCTGGTTTCCGTATAAAAGAGTTTGGACTTTATTTGATATAAGACAGGCAGTCATTGGCGTGATTAAGCAGGAAGGTCATATGGACAGATTGGTGTTAGTCCCTCTAAAAACCATGGGCAGAGTTAAATCAGGGTCTAAAGGGAGGTTAGTTAGAAAGCAAGAGTGATGGTTGAAGTGAATGGCGCATCAGAGGGAAAGAAAGACCACAGTTTTAGAAAAGTCTGTTTTGAAAGTTTTTTCTTCACTAATGCCTGATTAAGGATCTTTAATAAGCAATATGCCCTAACTTAATATAGTTATTATATAGTTATATTAAGTTATAAGGAGAGGAATACCACGAGTGGTGGTGGGGGGAACTACTCCTAATTACAAATTGCTCATGTAACTAAGGTCTTGGAAATTATAATAGATAAACAAGCATTTTACCACCAAATTACTGTCTCAATGTATTTGAAATGCTTAGGGCTGTGGTGCTAATTAACTTTGGGCCTTCCCTGGTATGGAGGCAACTTACTTTAATTAAATCAATAGTGCTGTATATTAATTATAGCACAGACCTAAATAATTTAGGGAAAACACTTACCCATCTTTCAAAACGTTTATATTTTGGTCCAAGGTAGCAGGATTAGTTTGCTTCTAATTTAACAAATGCTACTAATGATTCTCTCTGCCGTCAACAGGAGTGTGGATGGGAAAGTTAAAGTCCTACCTGTGTGACAAAGATTAGGTTCAATCCCATGTAGCAAAGTGACTGACAGAAAAGTTGTATTCTTTTACTGTAGATAATTCTCTAACTTTTCAAGTGTATCTATATTTAATACTCTAGATTTTACAAGTACATCTGGCTCCATTTCTAAAATGAATGAATCTGGTCTAGAGGTTCCTTGAATTAAAGTTGGCCTCCCCAATCATAAAGCAACCCTAATATGGGATAAACCATGATTATCCAGATATTCTAAATTCAAGTAGCCCACAGACATGATTTAATATGAAGAGTCTGTCACTTCCATAGAAACTTATTCTTTTTTAAAAAATAACCCACATTTCCTGTTCTTTGAAATGAATAAATAGAGCCATCTATTTCAAAGGAACAAGAAAGCCATGTGGTATGGAACTCTTCCTCAGGGCATCTAATTTATTAATCGTTGATTTTCCGTCAAAAACCTACTAAACTCTAAACTCTCTTAGGTGCAAAGTGGAGGGGAGCTAATCTTATATCTAAAACAGTTTTATGATTAATGAGAGAGAAAAATAAAATAAATAAAGCACCGTGATAATGCATAAAAAAGCAAGAAAGTATTTGATATAAATATTGTCAAAATTCAGAAGGGAAGACATTTGTTTTGATTGGGCTAGCTAAGAAAAATCTCTTACCTCATCTCAAGGAAATATAATATAGAAACTTTCTAACATTTACCCATGATAAATTTCTGGGGTCTATGAACCTAATGACCGGTATTGAACTATACATTAGTTAAAATGTGAAAATAGGTCTCAATCATTGTACTCATCACACCTCATAAAAATAAGACAGAAAGTAACCTCAGATCTTGAAACCACCCCAATTTTTATTATATTATACTCCTATGCATTGTAGTATGGATGAAGCTGTAAGGATATTTGGATAGGTGACTAGGCTCCTTAAGGGAATTGGCTCCTACCCTTGTGATGATAATCACATTACAGAAAAGGGAGAAATGATTTCTGCATGGGCTGAGGTCTTGGGGTCCAAGTCATAATCTAAATGCCAGTTCTTATTATCATACTATTCGATCAGCAGAATTTCTGAATGTGAGCTGAGAAGGGGTTCTTTGATATCCTTCCTTGTGTTATGTAGTCAAACCTTGCTGGATTGCCTGCCCTATGACCACCTTCGAATAACAGAGTAAGTGAATATCAGACCTCATAAAGGAAGCATGCTGCCTACATGGTTTTAGATGAAAGGTGTCCTTTCCTAGAGAGCTCCGGGCTGCAGCTGCTGCTCTGCTGAACACTCATTCAGAAGCAAACAGTCAGACTTCACTGATAGGCTATTCTGCTTGTACTGTTGCATTTAATTGCTCAGCAGATAGAAGCCAGTTTTATTCTCTACATCTTCAAACTACAATGGTACAAAGAGAGAATTATAATAATACCCAACATAATAGTTACCCAACGACAGATCCTGCCATGTAAAAAATATTTAGTAACCACATTATGATTATGTTAGTGAGGTAAGGCATTATACTGCTAGAAGCAATTACAGTTTGCAGTACATAAGAGTAATGACTTTAAATGAGCAGAAGAATCCGAAGGCCTGAAGTGCAGGACTGTGTGAGGTGGCAGTGTTTGTTTCTCAGGGAAGGATGAAAGCAGGAGTTTAACTTAACACCTAAAACAGAAGAGGAGCATTTTTCTATATGGAGCACTTTGACTTTTCAATGACAAGGAGCATTATTAAAAAGCAAGAGAAAATAAAAATTGGCTTCAAGTGGGGGGCGGTAGAATGAGTTTCTTTTTAGAAAAATGCTCTAATAATAAATAAAAAGGAATCATTAAAATTTAAAGACTAACAGCTAAATTAACAATGGAGCTCCTCTCACAAAGACCTTGTTTCATATTCCAGCAGGGTTTAGAAGTAGTATTTCATAAAGGAATTTCAGGCATTGCTCTCTGATTTTCTGTGGCCTGATGAATGAGCAGGGTGGAAACCAAGGACAGTGTTGACGCAAGAACATTAAGCATAGCCATCTCTTCCCCTTCCCAATAATAAAAGATATCCCCAAACAAAGGAAGACCACCTGCTGTGAAAGCTTGCTGAGAAAACTGCTTTTGTTGAAAATGTCTGATAACATCTCTAGGTCGAAATTATTATTACCTTATCCTATCCCCAGAAAGCCAAAAGCAACTCACACTTCTAGTAGAATTCACTGATGACTTGCCCTGCACTCCTACCTTCTTGATCTGCCCTCTATCCACCAAACACGTGAGCCCTTGTAGCTTCCCATGACTCTCAAGGCCTTTGGCACACAGAGCCATGTTCACTGGGCCTCCTCCACACGTAGGCCTCCACTTTACCCAAGCTCAATCTTCCTCTCATGGCTCTGGTTCTCAAACAGGAGTGCCTTTATGACAGTGCATTTCTTACTGATCTTTGAATTTTACCCAGGGAATTAGGTGATCTTATATGCCAAATAAAACACACACAAATTATGGATAACATTAAAGCAGCATTAAGTTTAAAATAAAACAAGCAATTGCCAGGAAATTTCCTCTTAAAGCTACGTATCCATAGTTAAAAGGTTCAGATGTTCTTCCCTAAACCTCCAGGAGGGACTGGCTTGGAAGCTCTATGCTACAAAGTCTATCCTGACTTCCTTGAGATACCTTACTCATTTGCTCTTGTGGACTCACAGAGTACATCATATGTACATTAGTAAACTTATCTTGGATATTGCAACTTTTTTTCAGTTTTTTTCTTCTTTGACTGTGACCTCTTTTCTATAGGAACAGTGTTTTTTCCCTGGATCCTGAGAATAAAATGATAAACATTAAAGGCAAAAATTTTCACTTAACAAAAAGAATAAATTAGAAGATCTAGGTCCTTATATCTACAATGTCACTGATGGGTGTTGTTTTGAGTTATAATTCTATATTCACATATAGTATTCTAAATAAGCATGTTCTATTGTAAGAGCACATATAAATGGGTGAGGAGAAAGTAGATGTGTTGTGCATAAATCAGAAGGATCTCACTGGAGGAAAGTGGGCAAGTGTGAACTTTCTTCTAAAATTCTAGGTCCATAGTTGTCTTTGCACATAACTTTTGGTAGAGCCCTAATCCTTTTAACCTAAGAAGAGAAAATGCACAGAAATCATAATCTCTGCCTGACATCATAACTCCTTGGAGGTACTCCTATCATCACCATGTCTCTTTACCTTTTTATTTGTTATTACTTTACATATATATATATGTAGAGAAAGAGAGAGAGAGAGAGAGAGAGTATTCCTATGCTATTGACATATTGGAATTATTTATGAAATAACATGGTTTTTCTTCCAAAGCATAATTGTTTCATTTATTTTGTTTTGTAAATTAGAGTCAATGGATCTGGAATTTTATTTTGACATTAGCTAAATAACTTCATGATTTAGGGCAAGGGTCTTTATCTGAATTATGTTTTTGACATTTATATAGTAAATGAAACTATAGTAAACTTCAAATCAGGTAGTATTAACACAAATTACCAAGTTCTGAGCCTAAAATTCAGTGAAAAATGTTTGTTAGTACAGTAGAAACATAGGAACATTATTGACAGAAACTGAGAACAAGAACTCTGGATGCTTCATGTGTGAAAATCCTTGTTCCATCTCTTACCAGCTGTGTGCCAATGGGCAATATACCTAAATTCTCTTGCCTTAAGTTCCTCTTCTATAAGGTATATATCTATTGTAGCCTTATGGATGACAGTTTTGAAAATATTAAGCAAAATAGTAAATGCCAGTACCTGGCATACTGTAAACCTCCAATGATTGCAACTTATTAGTATTGTTACAGTGAAGATGATTTCACAGATCAGCAATGTTATCAGACTAATGGGCATAGACAATTGGAATAGAGTATGAGAGTTTTGCAACTTCAGGCTCCAAATTAGCCAAAATTATACTTCCACTACACCCCAAATGTAAATCCTCTGTCTCAAAACTGTTAGCAAGAACTACTACATATCACCTCAGGCTCTCTTCTCCTGAAGCATTCTTTTATTAGACACCCAGTGAGAATAAATGAGCTGTGTCTAATGAAGATTCAGGACAGTGGAGGAGGCAATCATCACTGGAAGTTCAATGGTTATTTAAATTTCTCATCTTTCAATAACCTTAAATAGTGCCTTTAAACTTACAAATAAAATCTAATGCTCTTCATTGTTCCACTTCACAAGTGTTTATGGAAAGCTTTCATTGTGTTAGGCATTGTGAAGGTGTTGGGATGTATTATCTCTGGTCATTGCTGGTATAGCAAAGAACATATTTAATGTGGAAATATTATGAAGTACAGTTGATTTGGGAATTTCAAAGAGATCACCATGGTGGTGTGTGAGTGTGGGGGAATTGAGAAACCAGATCCTGGATAGTGAGGATCTAGATGATGAAGAACTTTGTATGCTATAATGAAGAATTTCAACTTCATTTTGTAGATAATAGTGACTTTATGAGACCATTCCAATTGTCTATCCTCATTGTCTATTCCAATATCCCTGCTGATCTGTAAAATTACCTTGACTGCAGCAGTACTAACTAGTTGCAATTATTAGAGGCTTACAGTATGCCGGGCACTGGCATATACTATCTCATTTAATATTTTCAAAAATGTCCATCCATTAGGTTCCAGTGGATGCACACTCTATGTCTGAGCTTGTATATTTGAATTATGATAAAATTTAAGATTGACAACACTTTTATTGAGATGCTTTTCTATTCATTCATCTAAACGTTTAGCCCATTGGACTCTTAAGGAAACTCATATTTCTAATGATTTTTTTTAGGGAGCTGATTTAAACTTCTGTATCTGTGTGTCTGAAGTCCTGGCAGGATACTAAGTATTTTTGAGATGTCTTTTTTCTAGAAAAGTTTTTTTGCTTTGTTTTCTTTTCCCTCCTCACCACAAGTTTTCATGTGTCTGTTTCCTTTGTACTTTTCCTGAACAAGAACAAACGTGTTTTTTTTTTTGAGGTTGCTTCTGAAGCCCTGCTAATAAACTACAATAATCCTAACTTGGCCAGTAGGCAAGATTGAGAAGTGAATATTCCTAGCTTCAAGTACTGTGTTTTAGGACTCCTGTTGTCTTAATTACTTTGAGCGTCTGAATTTTCTTGTATGTTATGTACACGTGGGTACTGAACCAAGATACATATAGAGTGGCAATATTCATCCAGATGCTGGAAACTTCATGATTTGACTGCAAATGGGAAGAATGGCTCTTTACAGGACAACTCCCTGCCCCCACCTCTATTCCTTGATATTCCATCCCACACATGACACAGTGTGTTTCTATTAGAGTTGGAACTGATTACCTTTAAAATAACCTCCTTGGGGCTATTCATTTTATCCTCCTCTCACACTTATATCCTTCTTCTGGGGCTCCATCATTTGGAATACTGAGAAGACACACACATTTTCCTTTTTTGGCCTTAGGCTCATTAGTGTCCCATCTGGAGTCCAGTTGAGAAAATCTTAAGAGTAATACATTTTAAGGATTGCATTTAAAAGCTATCATCTGCTCCCACTGGGTACCTATAGAATATCTGCAGCACCCCTTGTATATTTGGCTAACTTGACTCATTCCAGTGGTAGACAACTCAAATATAAGTTCTTCTTGAAATGTTTTTGCTCCTCTCAGGCTTTTTTGTATTTCCATGTGTTCCTCCTCAGAACTCCAGTATCACCATGTCCAATACACTTTTTTTAGAGTCATTATCCCTTGGTTTTTGTTCTTCTCCTTTTGTTCAAGCTCCTTGCAGGCAGAACTCTCTTTCAATCACTCTGTGTATCTGAAATCTGTCAGGGCATTATTACATAAACAGCAAGTGCTGAAAAATATTTGAAGAATAATTAAAAATTGTTAATAGTTTTTTGCTAAATCATAGTCCGTTCCCTAGGTCTTTTCATAAAATACAATTTTCTGTGCTTTTCAAAATAGATCAAAGAAGCCAGCACCTCTATGAATAAGAGTTGTAAATTTGATTCTTTAGAAGGAATACCTTTTTTGACATTTTATTAAATTGAAATATACATAAAGGACTATATCATTGTAGTATGACTTCATGGGTTTTCAGTGACCACACACATATCCAGACTTATATCTAGAAATACCCTTCATACTCTTGCCTTGCCATTACTGCACTGCCAAAGCTAAGTATTACCATCATCCCTAGCAACATGGATATATACAAAATGGAATCATAACTAATGCATTCTTTTTGTTCTGACTCGTTGGGCTCAATATTATGCTTGTGAGATTCATCCATTGTGGTGCGTGCAGATTTGATGTTTTAAGCATGTGACCTGGTTATAATACCGACTCCCTGTCTTCATGTAGAAGTCAGTAGACATTTATAGATCAAGAGTTCATATACCTCTCCAAGAAAAATATAAAATATATATACGCATTCAATATATATAAGTATACACAAATATAAACATATATATGAAACAATTCAAGGATAGCCTGAATGAATAATTCTTATAAATCTCCCTTCCCTTCATTTATAAAATAATCTGAGTCCTCATTTTTCTTGCTCTATTTCATTTCTCTAGGAGAAATAGCTTTCAGGAACTGCAAAGGGGCATGGCCTAGAAGGTCAGGATTTCTGTCCTGAGGCAAATAAAGTAGACAAACACAATACACTGTAAGTATGAGATTTCAGGAAAGGAGAAGTGAAAAGCCATGCTCGTTTGACTTTAAGGAATGCTGCAATGCACTTAAGATTAAGGTCAAAAGGCATTCATGCCAGATATCCCTTACCATTCCTGTGTAGCAGAATTAGGAAAGAACAGATAATGCATTCATTAGGGCAAAAGTTAAGACAAGAATAAATAAACTTGGAGAACAGTCACATAGGGAGCAAAATAATACTAGCTATTTTACCCTGAAAGTGAAACAATTTGTGGTTATGGTTAAGTAATAAAATACACTGGTATTTTAAGAAAAATGACACCAGAAAGCCATTGCTTACTACTCGAACTCCTAATCATTATAAATTGATTCCAATGCATATTTCAATAGTTTTGTATTTAGACATTGTTACTATGTAACAGAATATGTGTTCTTATATTAGCAATTAGAAGAGAAAATAGATCTCTTTTCTTAGCTTTCATAAACAATGACCAAAATATGGATTTGGGATATTGTTTTTCCCAGACCTTTCAGAAATAAAATTAAGACATGTAATTTCTCTCTCTCTCACTGTTTAATTATATCATATCAGAAAAATTTCTTGAGGATAGCCTGAAATTACACATTTCAAAGAGTCAAAATGACATAGTCATGTTATTACCATAGTTATTGGTAGTTGTAATGGTTACTAATTACTAAAAAATAATTTGAAAGGTAACCATATATCTAAATATAGATGTATAGATTGATTTATATCATCTGTACCAGGCATCATGCCAAGCAGTTTTTATGTAGCATGTTTTCTATTTTTTCACAACCACACCATGAAAGTAGTATTGTTATCTCTGTTTTAAAGTCTTAGGTTAAGTCATATACCATATAAGTTATATAACCTCTCACCCAGGGCCAACTGATGCTGAAACCTGTGCCTGTAAACAAGCTGCTGTATTATCTCTGTTACTGTGAGTCCCAGATGTATGTCTAGCTCTCAAATATATAATAACATTTAATCCTTACCATCCTACATTTATAGAAGCAGAAGCTGAGATTCAGAGTGTCTACAGATATATTATTCAAGATCACATAGGTAGGAAATGACTGATTCGTGATTTGCACTTACGATTTCTTTCTTCTTTTACTATATACCACAATTGAAACGTAACACAGATGATCTCTCCATTTGTACAGTCTTCAAATTAATAAGTCTTTAAAATGACCTCAATTATTTCACTTTTTTCTAGAAATGACCACACCGAACACCAAAGTCAAGCGCATGATAAAATGATTGAGACCTATATTTCATGATGGTGGTAAGCAAGCTGTTATAGTTTCATAGACTTGAAAAAGGATTTTTAAAATAATTGATATCAGAAATCCGTGTATTCCAAAAAAAGAAACAGGTTCAGAAAGTTGTGACTTCAGTAGAGCATTCTCTAGCTAAGGGTTGTGGCACCAAGTCCAGTTCCTCCAGGGACCCTCAGCATAATGGTTATTAAACTCTGGCTATCAATGGCAATTTTATGAATCTGTTGTTAGAGGGACTATGGTTTCATTCTGAAACAAAGAGACTCTGTCTATAACTCAGTAAAATTAGAATAACTCACCCAAAGAATCTGAATAGGAGAAACTTGTTTACCCTAGTCAATATATCTCAGTGGAGTTTTACTGCTCAGAAGCATAGGTTGAGTCCTAACAGACAGGGGTATCAATCAAAATTCTGTGGTTTCAGACAATGACAATATTTCTGATTGCCACTTTTCAGATTTGTAAAATATGAATAAAAAAGTTTATCTAATAGCATACTTCTTCTTTTCAGCTTAAGTAGTGCATAATCTTCAGAGTAACAATGCTTCATGAATGTGTGTATACACATATATATAAAATACTTATGTATTAGTCATGTAACATATCACATTAATAATACCATTTTATACTCTCATAACAGCATTAACAATGATATGTATTTTATAATGACACATTGTATATTATAGTAAGTGAACATATATGTTACATGTATAT